>VONZ01000952.1:0-270554 GCA_012976165.1 Labeo catla
CCTAACCCTAACCCTAACCCTAACCCTAACCCTAACCCTAACTTAAATAGCCCTAATTTGGTGAACCACAAGTGTCTGAACCCTAATTGTTTGAACCCTAGGTGCTTGAACCCTAAAAAATATTCTAAAAATTCATAAAATTTTATAAAATTCTTTAAATTTTACAATTATACAATTTTAATTATCTTTTTATTGATCTTATAATCATTTTCAATTGGAGAAACATGTTTAATTATAGAAATAAACGGAATTGCAAAACGATTGGGGTCAAGAGGTCAAAGAGGTCTGAGCCATTCTTGAGACCTACATGGTCTTCTTTCAGGTTAAGCACTTTTGTAGCAATGGGCATAGTTGGTTGAGAGGAATGGACACATGGATTTGTACACACACACACAGAGATGATAATATTATATAAATAACCCATATATTTTTCATCAAAAGATAAATAATCTAGATATAGGACTCAGTCATCCAAGATAACAAGTAACATTCTAAATGACAATGAATAATATATTAAAAATACACACCTATTTTTATATTATATATATATATATATATACATATATATATCTAATTTTATTGACACAGACACACTGATACAATCTACAATAATAGGAGGAAAAGTGAGACTTGTGGGGGTTCAGATGATGAGACTTCTTCTTATGGTGGGATATGAAGCGGGCTTCGGAAGTGTGTGCCAGTGCACAACCGAGGTCAGGCTTGTTCTGACCTCTGGACCCTTAGAAACCTAACTTAAATAGCCCTAATTTGGTGAACCACAAGTGTCTGAACCCTAATTGTTTGAACCCTAGGTGCTTGAACCCTAAAAAATATTCTAAAAATTCATAAAACTTTATAAAATTCTTTACATTTTAAAATTATACAATTTTAATTATCTTTTTATTGATCTTATAATCATTTTCAATTGGAGAAACATGTTTAATTATAGAAATAAACGGAATTGAAAAACGATTGGGGTCAAGAGGTCAAAGAGCTCTGAGCCATTCTTGAGACCTACATGGTCTTCTTTGAGGTTAAGCACTTTTGTAGCAATGGGCATGGTTGGTTGAGAGGAATGGACACATGGATTTGTACACACACACACAGAGATGATAATATTATATAAATAACCCATATATTTTTCATCAAAAGATAAATAATCTAGATATAGGACTCAGTTATCCAAGATAACAAGTAACATTCTAAATGACAATGAATAATATATTAAAAATACACACCTATTTTTATATTATATATATATATATATATATATATCTAATTTTATTGACACAGACACACTGATACAATCTACAATAATAGGAGGGAAAGTGAGACTTGTGGGGGGTCAGATGATGAGACTTCTTCTTATGGTGGGATATGAAGCGGGCTTCGGAAGTGTGTGCCAGTGCACAACCGAGGTCAGGCTTGTTCTGACCTCTGGACCCTTAGAAACCTAATTTTTAGAGGACTTAGAAGATATGTTCTCCATCCAAACAGATGTTGAGATTTCGTTTTTTGATTGGTGGAACCCCACCACACCCTAAACCTAACATTAGTAGAGCACACACACCTAGAAGGAACAGCCCTAGAGCTTCTAGCCCTAGTGTTTCTAGCCCTAGAGCTTCTAGCCCTAATTTGGGAATTTTTTGCAATAATTTCAAACAATTTTTAAGCTCTGTGGGCCTTGGGGATCGTTTTGGAAGCCATGGGACATGTCTGGGCAGATCCTAAAGCGGGCAGTTGAAGTGTGTGCCAGTGCACAACCTAGTTTTGGACTTTGTCTAAGCTATGGAATTTTTTGAGCCCCTAAACATTCTAGCCCTATTTTGGGATTTTTTTTGGCCCCAATTCGGGGGTGTTTTTGCCTGATTTTAGGCCCCTCTGGGGCGGTGTGGGCTTGAGGGGGCCAAATCGAAGCAGGAACCGAAGCGGGCAGTTGAAGTGTGGGCCAGTGCCCAACCGAGGTTGGACGTAGTCCAACCTCTGGACTTAATCTCACCCCTAATTTTTAAAGTTTAGAATTTCATAATCCCTTTTGTCTATTTTTTAATCACTATTCGTCACTTAATTAGAAGAACATACAGGAAGAGGGATAAGTAATTGGGATCAAAAGGTCAGATAGGTAGGATTGGGGACGTGCACATAATTTAATATAAATAGAGATATATATATATATATATATATATATATATATATATATATATATATATAAAATATATAATATATTACATAAGTCATTAGTAAATAAAGTGTATACCACAATGGTAATATTAAATTAATATTAAATTAACACTGATTATACACAAAACAAGGACAATAATTAACATATAAGATTCATATATAAGACATAATAAATAACAATAAATAATAAAAATACACACCTATTTGACAAGAATTAAAAAGACACAGACACGGAGAGACAACATACAGAACAATTGGGAGAATTGAGACAAGTGGGGGGCTGTTAGAGACATTTCTTCCTCTTGTGGGACATGAAGCGGGCTTCGGAAATGTGGGCCAGAGCCTAACCGAGTTCAGACCTGGTCTGACCTCTGGTTCCTTAGATACCTAACACTAGGCCTAAACCTACCATTCATAGACCTAATGACTAAATCTAGTCCTGAACCAACGCTTAGCCTAAACCTACCATTTGTAGCCCTATGGAGCTGAGACCTAGCTTTTCTAGCCCTAGTGACAAACGCTGAGATAGGCTAACAACAGAGAAGGAAACATAGTAAAGCCAACAGGAGCATAGTCCAACAGGTCTCATTAAAACGTTAACATTGTATTAACTTTAATGAAACCAATTAATATATTTTAGAGGGAGTGCGATGCCAAATCAGGATTATCAAGCTGGAAGCTTGATTCGCTGATCTGGACCAAGTCAAGTCTAAAACTTCGTATTCCTTTTACTAAAATTAGACTACGCCGAATTAGGCGACAATCTTAAGGAATAGTTTCTCTTTAAATAGACAACCTCCCATCCTGAATAGGAATCAAAGTTCATCCAATCAACAAAAATATGCACCGGCCCGTGCCTTTCCTCGACCTCCCTATTCCAAACCACACAGTCTGGTGAGACTGTGATGGGGGGAGATCGTTGTATTTTTCCAAAAACCTAACCCCACCCACACCAAAACACTAACTCCCACCCAAATAGAACTGACCGCCACCCACCCAACACCTCTCCCACCCCATATCTTGCCGCCTGGTGGCGCTAGAGCGACCAAACCAGCTGCAATCCACTGGGGGCGGAACCAACAAGGACATAGACCAAGTTTCAGCTCTCTAGCACCCATGGATCACCAGATATGGTTGCGATCACTACTGATCACTACCGTATCTCGGCTCCAGGTGGCGCTAGAGAAACCAAACCAAGTGCATTCGACTCAGCGTCCTCTAATTAGTAGATGGACCCAATTTCAGCTCTCTAGGACAAGATATGGGGGGGGCAATCACTTTGGGGGATCAATCTTCATTTTATCTATATACCCCTAACCTACCTAACCCGGACCCTAACCGGGACCCTAACCCCTTTCCTCCCAAAAACAAAAAAAAAAAACACACAAAAAAAAATAATACCTCTAAGCATACACAAATCACTCAAAGCAAATGAATTTAAACCACTCTTTAATACAAAGAACATTAACAAAACAAAATAAAACACACACACACCACACAACGTCACAACTACATTGAGTATAAAGCCACACACACTCAAGTCACTAGTCACAAGGACATAAAACAAGTCAGACAACACAATGATTACAAATATAAATGTATACACTACATAAGCTCCAGACTGATTTAAAAAAAAATAATACATTTATAAAAAAAAAAAAAAGGCAAAGAAAGAACACACAGAGATGAAAGCCAGTCAAGATAAACAAAAACAAATTAATTAATCTACATAAGTGCTTTGAAACTACTAGTACTACATAAAACCACAAAAACAAAAATAAATACTTACCAACAACATACAATATCATAATAAAAAACTTGTAAGTAACAGCATACACAAAGCTCAAGCAACACGGCACGGCCACAAACGCAAGTCACAATCATAAAGGGTGGTATACAAATACAAATTACAGCATCAACTAAAAACTAAATTAAAAGCATAAAAAACGCATAACTTACAATTACAAGCATTATTAATAAAAGCAGCATAAAAGGGGGTGGAATAAACCAGTGTGGGGTTAGTATTACATCACATTACATTACATTACACACAGAAGCATATGTATTACATTTACGTATGACTACAAAAACGAATTAAACACCAAAACTCCAGCAGCATAAGACAGAACAACTGCACAAAAGCAAAACTGCATTGGCACACCAGTTTGCAGAGTAATAAGTAGTTGGTTGATTGCTTGTTTGGGTTAGGGTTAACCCCTAATCCCAAGCATAAATCCCTATAGAGAAAAAAACAAAAGTAACAAAAGATTGCATAGTAAGGACCATTAAAATGGATAAAGTCATACATTAAACAAAAAAGAAAACAAAAAAACTAATACAAGACGACAAACAAATACAAGAGAATTTGGGGGGAAAAAAAAAATTAAGGAAAACTGCATACACAAAACCCTTAACTAGAAATGGCCACAAAAAGGACAAAGTCATAAGCACAAAAGCTCCACACATATAGAAAACCACATGGTTTCACACAAAAGGCTAAAAGTGGCATAAATGTAAAATAGCACAAAACCAGAATAAATACAATAAAAAAAAAGAAAAACAACAAAAAGGTGAAAAGTTAACCAATTAAGCACCTTGGTACTGCTGACTCAGTCAACGCACCAGAGACCAACTATTTCTAAAGCTCTTTGTGTGCACACTGCTAAATAGTCCTATGTTACCTAATTTATTTTCAAGACATATGGGCCACCCCA
Organism: Labeo catla; assembly: GCA_012976165.1. NCBI lineage: Eukaryota > Metazoa > Chordata > Actinopteri > Cypriniformes > Cyprinidae > Labeo > Labeo catla. The sequence goes on from VONZ01000952.1 coordinate 4,896, forward strand.
TCAGTCAGATATCTGAGCATCACTGGCTTTTGAACACATCTGTAGGTTACTCACATCAATTTGTTCTGCCTCTCACTAGTTAGCTAAACTAGCATTGGTTGGTCAAAGGCTGCACTCAAAAACAGCTGCATTCTCCATCTTGACACTGATGGGGAACATAGCTCAAACCAGTAAAGTGACCAGAAAGTACATATTTAAACCAGGACTAATCAAATATTGGTATCAGCTCTACGAATAAAATGTTCTCCACAATTCCAAAGGCCAAATGTGAATAAGACTATAGATTAAGACTGATTGGAGTTCAGTACTTACCAGCAAGTTGACTGCCATCAAGACACAGAATAACAATGCACTTAGCTCTTCCAACATGCCCAGCTGACCTAAAGACAATATAGCACATGCAAAGTTAAGATTAATCTTAGTTGCACATAATAAAAAACACACACTACTTAGTTGCAGTGTTATATTTCTAGGCATCAAAGACAAGCAAATTATTCCCCTGGCGTCAAATGTTTGGGTGAGGTATCTAACAAGTTAAGTCAAAATATTAATATGCTGTAGTGCATAAATATAGCAAAATGCACCTCTTCACAGTTATTTTTCTAGCTGACTGATGAACTTATGGATGCTGAATGGTTATTCAGAGGTAAATGTATTGTTACATGGCATTGTTTACAAGCGTTACACGTTTTCAGCAGTTTGAAACAATGAATGAGCGATTACATGAGACATTTCAGTACATTGTACTTTATGCACTCTTAGAATATAGCCAACCTTTTGATGTTAATTCATGTTCATTTTGACCTATACTAATAAAGAGAAAAATATAATAGGTTCACCTGCCGTTTAAACTGAGGCGCTAAACCGATCACTCCGTGTTTATTGTTTGAATTTCGTTATGAATTTGGCGTAATTTTAAAGCTGATACTTTGAATACTTTTTATTATTTATGCTTTTTTCGATTACGGCAAGAGCACTACAAATAATATGAAGACCACGCATTAACAAAAAAAAAAAAAAACCACAACACAGCATATAGACTGAGATCTTCATAACAAGAAGCCAAAGTATCGATTATAAACGACAATTGTTAACGACATTGGCAGTATGCACGCAGCCGACAGTTCTACCTGAAATAGTTTTTTTTTTTAAAAAGTTGTGCACGAAATGGACACGACTTCGCACATCTCCGTCATTTCCGATCTCTCTCATGCTGCGTTTAGCAGGAGCTGCTGTTCGGCTGAGATTGTTTGCAAGTCTTTTTTCCACTAAAACTTTGATGCGCATCGTCTCAGTTTAGTACGTGAACATGGCAAAAAAAAGATCGCAAAAAAAAAAAATAAATAAAAAATAAGACTCAGGAAAAAAGGCAATACATACGAATTTTTTACATGTACATTTATATAGTCGCCAGTAGCGACCTCAATAAAAACTTCACTCGCAAATTTATATTTTTGATTTGTTTTGTTAATTTCTCCGGTCACTGAGTTTGAGGCACCCCCATCTATTTGACCTGAGCTCAGGTAAGCAGTAGTGAATACGAACCTACAAGTGACTGACAGCGCTCTTTTGCTCCTCAAAAATAAATAAATAAATAAATACATAAAAATAAATAAATAAATAAACCACACCTAACATCAGTTGAACAGAGAACTCGTTGAACAACAACAGCATTCACCATAAAGCTGCTGACCCAGTGAAGAGATCACAGATTAGCCATTCATTCAATGAAGATTCATCTGGCAAGCTTTTTAGGGGAGGGGAAAAAACATATACATATATATATATATATAGAGAGAGAGAGAGAGAGAGAAGATGCAAAACCAATTAAAAGCCATCTCGGTCAAATATGAGATAATGATACTGAGTGAATGCTCTCAATACATATTATACGTCCATCAAATACTTTTTCTTCAAACTCGCTAAAATACCAGCCTCAGCCCAATCAGAAATACCAGTACTTACATCGAAACCTATACATCTGAGCCGGATAAAAATGTGATTTTTTTTTTTAAAGAAAGACGTCCGATGGATTCAGCTGGTTTTGCATCTGAACTCTTCATATATAAATTCTAAAGACAACTTAAATATAATAAATTAATCAGTAAATTAAGTGTTACTAATATGATACAATATTGTGTCAGTTATGTATAAATGAGCTTGTTAAGGAGTGAGGGAGACATGAAGCGGGCAATTCCATCTGCATTAACTTTATTTACATGAGACAGAGACATGGTCATAAACAGGCAGGGTCAGACATCGGCAGACAGGCATGTGAGGAGCAAGAAACAAGAGCAAGAGTAATCCGTGATACAGGCAGGGGTCGATAAACAGCGAACATAATCCAAGGGGCTAGGCAAAAGGGGTCATCCAATAAGATTAGAGTTCCAAAGGGCAGGCGGTGATACAGATAAAACCAGAAAACCAGGCGTAATTTCAAAACTCAGAGAACTAGACAAGAGCACGGATAAATTGGACAAGGCTTCGTACGAATGCTAACACAATACAATACTCTGCAAATGGCAAGGGGAAGTCCAAGGCTTATATAAGGTGTCTGATTGGATGCAAGTGATAAGCGCAATGAAAGATGGGGAACATAGTCCAGGGTGTGGTGCAACACTTTGTGTAATGTGAATTTAATGAGAGGGCGACATCTGGTGGTTGAAGGTCACCAGTCAGATTCGTGACAGAGGTACACCTTTGAGCTGAGGTTACTCATTTTAGGAGATTGGAAAAACCAGTTAACTTTAAAACCAAAACAGTTGGTGTGAGGCAAAGAGAAAAACGGTTAGAACATTGAGAGGGGGGGGGGTCTACCTGGTCTGTGTTCTCATTCAGTAGACCGTTCAGAAGGACGAGCATCTGGATCAGTGCTATTGCTAATGATTTATTCAAACAAGATTGTTCAGCACTTTGAACAAACATTTATAGTGTGCTGAACTGTCCTGTGTAGCACTTCACATGGCAAGGTTCACTGTATAAATTCATATTTAAAACAAAGACAGGAATCAAGATGCCCAGTAGACATGTGGAGACAGTAAATACTTAAACATACAGTCACAGAAGAGGTAAACTGACATTAACAAATAGTTAACGCAGCTATGAATTAACCATCACTAAAATTTGAATCTGCACACTGCTAAATTGATCCCTGCCATCTAATTTCCTGTCACGGAGTTTGGGGCGCCTCACCTATCTGATATCGAAGCTCAAGAAATAGGGGTGCATTTACACCTGTACGCAACTAACTCTGTTCTGCTCTTTACCAAGCCATCAACCCAAGGGTGCACTGAAGACATACACGTCAACAACCATAAAGCTGTTGACTAAGACAGCAACTCGCACAATGTTCTAGATACTGTAAGTTTAGTTAGTCAAAAACTCCTGGATGACTCTTACCTGAGCAGCTGTCGACTCCTGGAAAGAGCTCATTTGACAAGGAGAGATGTCTTTCATAAACCCTCAAAAACTCCTGCAAACACACATGACCTTTATCAGGACCCCTCTGAAACAAAATGATTAATATAATAAATTAAATTTTTTAAAATTAAAGAACTTTAAACAGTTCTACAAGCCAAATATGCACTTAAACAAATGGATATATACTTTGATATTAACGGTTGACATGACTTCAAACCTGTATAAGTTAACATAACAATTCTACATCAGCAAAATTTAAAAACGGCTAATGATAAAGACAAGAAAATCTTAATAAATTGTAAAACTTTATGATAAGGGTCACATTTATAGGATAAGTCACTTTACTCACTTCCAGTGTTCACAGTCCACAGGATAACTCTGTCTTTGTGCGTCTGAACAGCATGCACTTCATTAGTAAAATTGGGTAAGCAATCTGTGAATGATAAACTCATAAGACCGTTATGACTCTGTGCAAACTCAGATGGTTTAGTTCAAACTCATGAACTCTCTAATTACTTACCATTTCATCACTGACATGATTTCAATTTAACATTAAAACATTTAAGTGAATTTTTATTGTACAAAACCAAATAATCTCAAAGTTTAGGTCTGACAAAACAAATGCTTTTCAACCCATTGATACACAAAGACCAGCCCTTATTAGAAATGCAGATCAAATTTAGCTCATGGATTTTCAAGAGCTGTGGAATAAACTCCATATCAGCTTTGTCTACTCACCCATTTCTGGTCAAAATGAAGCATATGAAATACTGATCAACAATTAATCCTCAGAATCATAGTGCATCACTTGTGTACAAAATAACCTTCAAGTCTATTCAGAACACAGCAACATTGAGTCTTAAAGAAGAAAAACAACTGTGTAACTCTAGTTACTCTCTGCTGAGGCAGTTCGGTGACAATCAGACTGCCCTTAGTTTTTTCTGCTTCCACCTCTGACGGTTGCATTAATTAAATAATGGCCTTTAAAGCTGTCAAAATAAAGTTCTTACCAATGCATATTAATAATCAAAGATTAAGCCTGAATGGGTTTACAGCAGGAATTGTACAAAATATATTCATGACACATAATCTTTACTTAATTTACTAATGATTTTTGGCATAACAGAAAAATCCACAATTTTGACCCATACAGTGCATTTTTGGCTATTACTACAAATACACCCATGATACTTATGACTGGTTTTGTGCTCCAGGGTCACATGTATTCAAAAAGGGCAGATATCTTTAAGAAAAATAAAATAAAACAAGAAATAGATTACTCACACTTAATAATTCCCACCTTCACAAAGTTTTTAATCCACCAATCACCATTTCAGACTGACTCTTGTTCTTCTTCTTCTTCTTGTTTAATGGCGACCAACTCCTTAGGAGCATTATCGCCACCTACTGTACTGGATGTTACATTAAACTTACATAGGTGATGAGTCTGAATTTTGAGAAAGGACAAAAAAAAAAAAATTAATAAAAAAAAAAAAATAGATACTCCCTTTAATCTATCGTGCTCGTGCTCGTGCTCGTGCTCCATAGATTAAAGGGAGTAGTTGTTTGTTCAGGTAGTGGACTTTTATACCCATTATACCCACCTTGACATTTGAAAAGAGCCTCGGCCTGTTCAATGTAAAAGTTAGGGGAGATTACAAACCTTTACCTTACGTAAGGGCTGAGCAACTTTGATCCTGGAGTGCCACTGTCTTGCAGAGTTTAGCTCCAACACTAATCAAACACACCTGAACAAGCTAATCAAATGTCTTCAAGATCACTAGAAAGCTACAGGCAAGTTTGTTTGATGAGGGTTGGAGCTAAAGTCCGCAGGAAACTGATCCTCCAGCCCTGACTTAAGGTGTTGTGCACATTTCCACTTTACTTGTCAAATTCTTCTCTCTCTCTCTTTTTTTTATTTATTTATTTTTATTTTATTTTATTATTTTTTTTTGAACGCCATCAATTACACTTATTCATGTTTGCACTATGAAAAAGTGCAGGGACCAGTTTTAGTTTTATTACGTAATTTCATAATATATCTGTGTAATAATTTGTCAAAAAACAAATCCAAAGGATTAAAAACCAGAGAGCGTTTCGTATTCAAGACTTGTGTTGGAACCTTCGGCTCGCCGTAGCGGTCAGGTTGAAGTATGCTGTTAAACTTCGGTCGTTCGAGGCAGTGCAAGTAACGTTAATACTCATTCTTGTTCAGCTGCGGTATTGATCGCGCTGTTTTACATTTACTTTATTGCAAACACTTTAACACATGCCGTTCACATTGTGACAGTTTCTTCTGAATGTGAGTGAGTGATTAATCAGCATGCTAACAGCTAGCAAACTCGAGCTGCCCATCGATAACACTTATATCACTTATGTAAACAAACATAATATCTAAATATAACAGTACATACTCATCCCGTAAGCGTTTAACAGCGGTCAAACGTGCATCTTGCTTTTAGTAGTGCTTCAGTAATGTTTTTGGGGAGTTTGTTTTTAGTCACATACAGTAACTTGAGATATGCAGTGACAGTTTCTGAGTTAAGGCTCAAATCTTCTTTTCTGAGTCTTTCTGGCTCGTAGAAATGCAGCAAATCGCGTTTTGTTAGTTAAGTATTTACACAAATAAACAGGTCTGCAAGATCAATACTAAACATGTAAGAAGTTGTCGAAATATAAAGTAATAAATGTTCCTAAAATATCTGTATTCATCACTGCATCACCCTTAAAAACTAGTGATAGAATATTAGCTTTTACTAATCATATTTATATTTAAGTTACAGAAGTATGAGTCTGTTGAATAACCCTTTACACAAATAAACCTGTGATAAAGTGATTGCATTAAATGTATGTGTATATTTATAGTACGTGTTACACCCTCAGTAAAATGTACTCACCTCAGGAGGAACTTCACAATGTTTGTTTGTTTCTGTAGCAAAGGCTGATTGTACAGAAATCTCATCCATCATGGGAAACACCAGCGATCGTGTATCTGGCGATCGGCATGGAGCGAAAACGCAGCGCTCAGACAGCGGAGGCCACAAAGACCTGGAGCCCAGCAAAATGATGGACAGCACGGACGACCCCAATATTTTCAACACACACGGACCAGAATCTAAAGTATGCAAGAACACATGAAAGTAATGCTGTAAACACATGGCTTTGTAAAGCAAGTATTAAAGCTTAAAGGGCTCGTATACATTTGTCTATTACATGATATTTCAATATCATCATCATAACCATCTTCCTGCTTCTCTCTTACAATTAAACAGAGTATTCATATGTAAACAGTAATCAATGACCTCAGTGATGATTAGCTGACCTTCTGTGACACAGCACTTTATTCACATTCGAGTCAAAAACATCTCTGTTGTGCCAGGCCGTGGGTGAGAAAGACTTCGCTCCAGATTTAGATGACATGGTGAAGACAGGTCCGCAGGCTCGACCCACAGTGATCCGCTGGGCCGGAGGAGGGAAAGAGGTTTACATCACCGGCTCCTTCAACAACTGGAGCAGCAAGATCCCGATGAATAAAAGGTATCTGTGCGCTCATCTTTTTATAGTGTAAACCGTCATAATGAACGGAACGTCGCACAAATTTTTTTATATGTAAAAATGTTTTCTCATGTTTTTTTTCAAGCCATAATGATTTTGTAGCCATCTTGGACCTGCCTGAGGGTGAACATCAGTACAAATTTTTTGTTGACAGCCAGTGGCTTCATGACCCCGCTGAGGTGACTATATCTGCTTAATGGTCTGCATTTAAACCATAATGTGTGGCTGAAATCCTTCCTTTAATTTGAAATGCATGTGCTTTTGCCTCAGCCGGTTGTCACCAGTCAGATGGGCACCATTAACAATCTGATCCACGTGAAGAAATCAGATTTTGAGGTGTTTGACGCGTTGCAGGTGGACTCCCTCGAGTGCTCCGATACGTCAGGTGAGAGTATCTGTCAGAAAGACACAGCAAGTTATTGGTCATGTTGTAATATTTTCACACAAACACCTGTGTGGATATAAAACCACAGTCATGGATGTTTGTTAGAAAGGCTGGTTCAATATTTAAGATCCAGCAAAAAAAAAATCCAGTTTTAATGTGATGCAGTTTTGTGTGTAGATCTGTCCAGCTCTCCACCTGGGCCGTACGGACAGGAAGTGTACGTGTTCAAACCGGAGGAACGCTTCAAAGCGCCACCCATCCTGCCGCCTCACCTCCTACAAGTCATACTCAACAAAGACACCAACATATCGGTGAGAATCCTCTCTGTCTTACTGCCATCGCTATTTTACATATAGTATTGAGAAAGCACCCGGGGAATAATGGTAATAAAACTAATATATCAGTACATAATTAATGGGTCATGAAACCTCAAACCACATTTTTTGAGATGTTAACAGATATTAGCAGCTTGCACATCACCGAAATCTTGTCAATTTGCATTTTTTTTTTTTTCTGAGCCATTTTGTTGATACTACATCAGTAAATATGTGGTTAGCACGTGGGTGTCTTGACAAGAACTCTTGGTTTTTCACTCAGGTTTTAATATGCATTAATCTGTATAACTGTATAAGTGTGTTGTAGGCCTGTTTTATTGATTGTTGTCTTCTTTCTTTTTGCCCTGTACTCCCACGTTTTTATTTCATGACATTTGTAAATAAATATTCAACAAGATATTCAGTATATTTTTTATTTGTTTTATTAATGTGCTTTCTCTCTCAGTTCAGTTAAATTAAAAAGTGAATTGAACTGATCCCGTGAGCTCTACTTTAAAAAACATTTGTCGTTCCTGCGTCTTGCTTTTCTAAATACAAATACATCAGTGTGGACCCTGTCAGTCCAGTAAGGTAGATAACTGTCTTATAGTGTGTGTGGATCGTGTGGTTTGTCTGAGTTCTGTGTATGAGGCTGAATGAAACTCCTCCGTTTAATTTAGTTGGAGACGCAAGTGTCGTTGAACAGTCTGTTTTGTGTGTTTCAGTGTGATCCTGCCCTGCTGCCAGAACCCAACCATGTGATGCTCAATCATCTGTACGCGCTCTCGATAAAGGTACATTATACACCTCTATATCAGCCGTGTGCTACCAAACACACTCTCATGTCAAGGTAAAGTGAATGTTTTCTGTCTCAGGATGGTGTGATGGTTCTCAGTGCAACTCATCGCTATAAGAAGAAATATGTGACATCTCTTCTGTACAAGCCTATTTAATCAGCTGTGGATGAAACCTGATCTACAGTCCGCATCCACTATAGTCCAGTTTGCACTATAAACCCACGACAGATACAGTGGATCTGTCAGCTTGAGACTTCAGCAGTACTCTTTGTGTGTGTGTGTGTGTGTGTGTGTGTGTGTGTGTGTGTGTGTGTGTGTGTGTGTGTGTGTGTGTCCTCTCATCACACATTCAATACAAGGATACAAAGTTTGCCATCTTAGGTGCAGCATTTTGCGATTACAGTCTTGAAGGCCAGAATTTAATCTGCCCGACACAGTTTATAGATTGCTGTCGATCAGGATTCATATATTTGAAACCTGCAGACAGGAGTTCGTGAATACAAATGAGTGCAAGTTCATTTTGTTTCACCACAAATGAACAATTGAATGTAATGATTCATTCTAAGATTTTTTTAGTTTATAGTCTCATAACTCATTTTGTACACCAAGGTAAAGACCGTCTGTTTTCAGAACGAAAGGAAGTTTCAGCTAAACAAAGCGGCATTTAGTGTTTGCGCTTCTAACAGAACTGATGGATGTGCTTTAAACAGAGTTGCGTTATGATTTCAACAGAAGAAAACTGTAAGGAGGGACTGAACAGATTAAAACACATTTCCAACAGCATCACAGAATGGCGCAAATACATTTTGAATTGTGTGTGTTTTTCCGAGTTTTACTGCATGTGGTTTGATGCTGTCAGACGAGCACTTTAGCTGTGTTTCCCTGTGGCAGACAAACATGTTTAATTTATTTTATCAAGCATGAATGTATTTTTTGCATCTGTTACAAATATTCATTTTATGCTAAATAGTATATTGGTTAAACGTATGCGGACCCCTAACCCTAACTGGATCGAGTTCTGTTCCAGTGGTGTTCAGGTCTGGTCTTTCTGGCCGGAGTCAGTAAACGGTCTCTTTCTGCTCATGAATCCTCCACAAGCTCCCGAAACAAAGCTGGGAGAACAGAACTGTCTGTTACTGCACGTGTATCGTGAAGAATCATTTTCAGTAGAATTACTGGAATAGACAGACCTGTACACCAAGAATGGGGCGTCCACATACGTGTGGCCGTAATATTTATAACGTTTGTATTAATTTCATTGTAGTGTGAAATGGTTGCTTTTCTAGTAATTAATATTAAATGCTGAAACAGAAATGTGTTTTGTGAACTCATTATGCATTTTGTAACGCTGATGAGGATGATATCCATTACACTGATGAGGTTTTCATTTGTTTCCTGTGAGTTGAATAGTGTAGCGTTGAAGATTTGTTCACTCCAAAGATGTTAACAGTAACCATATCATATGGTGCAAGTGCGACTTCCCAAAGAAAAGATTCTCAAAATATGAATTTCATGGTATAATGGCATCACCACAGGTTTACATGCTTTTCAGGATATTATTTTGAGGGAAAGTCCACTAACTTGAAGTGTTTTTTTCCCTTTAAATGTACCGATAATTTATTTGTTGAGCTATGCATTAAAAAGGATGAATGTTTTACTTCTGAAATGAATAAAGTGAACCATCCTAGCTGATTTGATCCTGTTTGTTTGTTTGTTTACATATGTTTACATTCATGCAACACTCACAGGCAAAATGAAGACAAATGCATTTCTGTTGTTTATTCATGTTTAAACTCCAAATGCAGCTGTAATAACGCATGGCACATTTTCATCAGCTTCAGACACAGAGTTTGATCGGCTCGTGTCGGCAATCTCTTATTACATTACATGATAACGTCGGTAACCATGGCGACAAATGAGTCTTCAAGCACTATATACATACTATACAAATTTCAGAACCGACATGTGTTGCTTATTTTTCTCTCGACCTGAATTCAAGTTTCTGTTCCCCACTTTGGCTTTGGTATTTCACCCAAAACATTCCTGTATCCCATCAATCCCTCCGGTTACTTTTCATTTGTGGTTCTGAATAAAGTGATACGAGACCCAAACACTGTGGAGTGCTCACAAGGCCATTTAAAGATTGATATTGCATTTCTCTCTGAAGAGCAATCACTTACATGGCTGTTTAAAGGCAAAGCAGCATTCACAAGCTTATGTTTTCATCCTATGCAAGAGATTTGAGGCAAGGCAACTCTGCAATAATTTAGGCAACTTCTACGGTGTAATGTACACAGTAAATGCATCTATATGATGTTTCACATCATGATCAAATGGCTATTGCACAGCTACCCACGTTTTAAAAATTTGCATATTCTATAGCGAATATCGACTAGATTGACCCACACCGCTAAATTAAAACAACAGGAAGGCCTATATGTACAGTTCAGAAAGAAAATATACAGCACAAATCTAAGAAACATCTCTGACTGTGATTGGCTACGTGATCGTGACATCAGCAGCTCTGGTCCCACCAATCCCCTGCCAAAGTTTGCAATCTCTAGTTCAGAAATCTTCAACACCGTCACTGCAGGAAAAACGGCACAAATCAGTGTCAACTTCAATTTTTGCAAATCAGAAAATCAGAAACTTTCTAAATTGTGTCCTCAACTTATTTGCTTGTGAACGAAGTTTGTATATCTCTGGCGTAAGCGGCTGCCAAGACACCCAAAGCACTCCTACACAATTCTCACAAGGTTGTTACAATAGTGCTAGTAAACATGGGTTACTTGAGATCAGTTTACATACAGAGGTCAATATCAACCGCAGAAATGAGGGAAATTAACCGTGCAAACTTTGGCATGTTTGGTGAACCTCACCTCACAAAAAACAAGTGTACTTTCATTTTATGGACCTCCATCATGCAAATACTAAACACAACATTCCATTTCAATCAGTAGCACTGGACAATGATGACAATATCAATAATCATACTAACCCTAACAGTGGCACAATGTCGAGCGGGACATTCAATGAAAGCACATGAACGTATTTCACATGCTTTATTTGCGGTTTCGTTTCACGGCGCTTCGTTGGCAGCGGTCAGCGCTCAGAACGGCTCGCATGCTGGCAGGCTCTGTGATCGTTACCTGTTTTTTTTTTTTTTGCCAAAAAACCCTCAGATGCTCAAGGGAATTCTGTGGCAGTCTGTTAATATCTCAGAGTAAAGAATGGGTTTCCTCTCTGTCTCGTGGCAAAAGATAAATACTGTCTTCTCAAACCGTGAATCAATAGGCATCTGGATTTTAATGGCCCACTGTTAAAGGAAAGAGGTAAAATCACACAGAAGTGGTTGTGACAGAAGAGGGTAAGGCGGGTGAGTTAGAGGTGTTGACCGGTTGTGTCGGCTGGTTAAAAGGGAGGCAAAAAGCTGAAGTCACTCCCTGACACGCTTCTTGGCAGGTTGCTGCAGATTGGCTGTTTCCACGGCGATCGCAGAAGGCGCAGGGGTCACGCGACCCCAAGCAGGGGAACCTGCGGACGCACCTGTGAAGACTTTACCTGGAGAAGAGTGAAAGAACTGTATAATCAATCCCGCTGATTATCAATATCACAACAGAGAAAGTGGAGATGCATTTCTGAGGTTAATACACACACACAGTCTGAAGATTCTGTAATGTTTTTGAAGTATTTGTAAATAATATTCTGAATGTGTTGATTTGTCTGTTAGCACATGCTGTAGCATTCAGTGATGCACCGAAGTTTTTCATGACAGAAAATATTCAACCACTTCTGTACGGCTGAAATATCTGAATATCTCCAGTGTCCGTGTCTGTTTCATGCTTACAGTGTGGATAAACTACAGCATGTTTACTGTGTAAATGCTGGTGCTGGATCAATATCACATTTCCCTCTGGAAAGTCATTTAATATTTATAAAATCAATAATAAGCTAGAGAAAATAACTCTAGAGAGAGAAATTTTGTTTAATATATGACCTGTATTACATATTCATTATAGTTTCACTTATAGTTCCTTTTGTCTTCATTATTTAATGCATGTTTGAATAAATCTGTCATGAAAACAAGCTTTTATTACAGTCACCATTTAAGTGTTTATATTTCAGTGTTTATATCTGCCTTATGTGCAATTTAAATGTTTCAACTCAGTTTGAGTGTTGATTATTATATAAAATAAAACTGTTTTAGGGAAACATTCGTTTCAGTGCATCACTAGTCGTGTATAATGATGGCAGCGAGGCACGTGTGATAAATCTCGTCCCTGATTGTGATTGGACGAATAATAAGTAACTCGAGCAACCCACGAGGTCACATGACTGATCTCATGGAAGGAAGTAGTCAAGCACTGACGGCACAAACAGCATGAGCTGAAACACACACAGCACAAACTAGAGCATTACCATGGCAAAGAGACGAAGGGGAGGAGCTTAGAGAGGAAATCCTGAGCTCATTCTTCTGGAAACACTCGGAGAAAATAAGAGAAATTGAAGAAAGGAAGAAAGAAAGAAAGAAAGAAAGGAGGTCGACATTCAAGATGAGGGACAAACACAAGACAAACAGCACTGAACACAACTTATCTGAGGTGAACCAGAACACTCACCTCTAGATTCGCTCGCGCTTTTTTCAGCACATCTCGCGTCCGGGAAACTGTAAGAAAGACGTGCTTGTTAAAGTTCAGAACTGATGACATCCTCACACAAAACCACATAAACACCAAACACACGTTGACAAACCTCAAACTACCGAAACAAAGGTGCAAAGGACTCGTCTGTACTCCAGTTATCAGCCCTGAGGTTCTGACTGATTATTGTTCACATAGTGAGTCAGCAATCACTTTTTTTGGGGGGAGCTTTTATTTCTCTCTATGAGCCCAAATGCAAATGTTGTAAAATGCATTGTACTGTTGCTAACTGCATGATGAGCTTGATGCTAACAAAAATGATTACAAACACATTTAGCCACGTGAGAACTCGTGCTGTTCCCCAGGTGGCGTTTTCTGAGCACTGACAGCCTATACACACAAAAATACCGAGTGAATAAGTGCTTTCACTTATGTTTTAAGTGAATGGAAAGAGTTTAGGAGGAAATCACATGTCAGTGAGTATACTGATCTGTGCATTAATTCTTAAAGTGACAGCAGCCTAATAAACCTGCTGCTCTCTTTGTTATCAATGTAAGTCAAACAATAAACGAGAAACCAAAAAAACGAAATACTGAATCAATCACTGCTTATGACGGAAAGACTTTACAGCTTTGATGAGGTGGCTGTACATTTAAGTGAAGACTATTATACTGTGTTTTATTTTACATCGTGTCAGGTTATTATTTGCCTGAGTACATCTATTACACTGAAAAACCTGAAGCACTGTTTGTTTCACGTCAGACTCACGCTGATTGACGATGAAGGTCTCCATGCTTTCTTTGGTTCGGTTGCTGCAGCGCAAACGCTGGATGGTTCCCTGCAGAACTTCCTCCTGTTCGGCGATCCGCAAACGCAGCTGCTGGATCTCCTCACGCATGGACTGCTCCTGAGTGGAAACAGCACCACATTTACGCTGCATTTGATTTTTGGGCTCAATAAATGTTGACTAAATGATGTTGAAGTTCGAACCCTCTGAATGAGATGAGCGGGACCGTCGCTGCTCGGCAGTGCCGCCCGCCAGAACATCTTGAGCAGAGAGACGGCCTCATCCAGAATCTGACACAGGGTTTTGGTGTCGGAGAGCAGCGTGTTCACTGTGTTGTAGTCCAGAGCCTGTAAGAGAGAAGCGTGTGAGACGACTGCCGTTTCCGTAAGAGCTCTGATCAGTCCGCGGCGTCTGAACGTCACCTTCCCTCCGCTGATCTCCAGCAGGGCAGAGCTGAGACTCGACTGCAGCGCCGCCTCCATCCGCTGCACCAGCACCCGGCCCTCCAACACCTGCTGCTGCAGCGCGCTGTAGTCATCCACGTGACCGATGGCGTGCCGCCCGTTACGGTTGGCGAAAGAGCCGTCCGGAGCTTCTCCTTCCAGATCTGCATGAGGCTCCAGTGAGTCTGAAAAGAAGACGGTTTTTAGTTCTTCTCATCAACCTAATGACCGCACTTAAACATCCCTTAAGCAACACCACTAATAACTAGTTCCCAACCAGATAAAAGCGAGAAACCAAGCATAATTACATCTCATCTGCGGTTAGGCTTAGCACATACACACACCGTTAGTGTTCACAGCGCTCTCCTCCATCTCCGAGTACGGCGAGTACAGAGGCCCTGCGGGAAACGGACCCACGTCTCTGACAGGAGGAGAAGGAGATGGGTCTGTGGAACACGGCAGAGCAGTTAGTACGTCACAGAACCATCTCGTCCATTCACATATATCATTACTGACAAACTGCAGGTCATGCTCGACAAATGCAAGCACATTCTCGGGACGCACGCCAACACGTCACACGTGAGCGTTTCTGGTTGTTACATACTGTCAAAGCGAAATCAGTATGTCTAGATGTTACCGTGGAGAAGCTGTCGGCGGTAAAGGACGTCCCGCAGCGGACTGGCCGGAATGATGGGCGACGGGCGCTGATCGGTGGAATGATCCAGCTGTTTCTGCAGTTGCGCTCGTAGAGCACTGTTCTCCTGTACACTGCGCTCCAGCTGGGCCCTTAGAGCCCGAACTTCAATCAGCAGCTCCCCGAGCTCCACTGTCGGGCAGCGCACGTCACACACGAACCCTAAACCAGCGGCCGACAGACGGAGACCGCTCAATTTTTAACATGTACATATTCACACTTCACATGACCAATAATGCACCACAGGAAATCAGACTGGCGGACTGCAGTGAAGGGCCTCTTTTACACAGAAAAGAAGAGACTGCAGCAACATGAGGGTAAATAAACCACTGCAGAATCGCTTTATTTTGGATGGGTGTGGACTATTCCAGTATCTTTTACAGATGTTTCGGTGCGTTTATGGCGTCTTACCTGCAACGGCGCTCTTTCTGACACCACACACGCGGTCGTACAGCCGTAGTTCACTCTGTAGGGAGTGTAGCAGCTGTCTGCTCTCTGCTAACTGCTGCTGGAGTAAAGTCACCTCGTGCTGCAGTCTGAACACAGATCAGCAGTTACACAGACTTCATTCACATGTCACACTTACCAGTAAGAAACAAATCACAATGACCTGAAACCTCTTTCTTTACGTGAAGCTGCTCTTTATAACTGCTCACATGGTTTCTCTGACCTGTTGTTGTGCTCCTGACTGTTTTGTCTGTCCTGTCGCAGTTGTTGGATTTGTTGACACTGTTCGCAGTTGTGTGTCTGCAGCCTCCTCAACTCCTCCTTCCATTGCTCCGCCTCTAACTCTGCCTGCTGCAGACGGACACGCCCAGAAAGCACCGACTCCCGGAGCTGCTCCGCCTCTTCACTGCTGTCTGTATCACACAAATCATTAACTCAAATTATTTTAAAAATTACAAATTAAATGAGTTCTACAGACAGTAATGCTCATTCTGTAAATGGGTAGTTGACGTATCAACGTGTCATGTGGTGTGACGGAAAAATGTAAAAAAAAACAAAAAAACAAAAAAAAAAACAACCTCTAACACTGAAGCTAAACCTCTCTCATGCTATTTGTAACTGTAAGAATGAAGATACATTTTTGTCATGTTATTTGTATATTTTTTGTTCTACATTTTTGCTGTCACACCATAGGACACAGTCCAATTTTTATTTGTCAGCTACTCAAGTACACAACACTGTAATATGAATCGTGTGAATTAATGAGCTTGTTTTGCTGAAATACATATCTGCTTTTAGCGGAGGCATTAAATGCATACATTTATGTTTGACAATATTGTCCACAAATTATTCCCCATGGTCTGCAGATTGTTGGACTGGGTAAAAAAAAAAAAAAAAAAAAAAAAACCCAAAACAAACAAACAAAAAAAAAAAACAGGAATAGTTTAGAGTTAGAGATAACAGTAATAAATCAGCTCTAACAGGTTGTCTACTTCAGTGTTTCACAACCCTCTTCCTGGAGACACAACAGCAGTAAGTGTGTCTCGCTTATCTGTTCCTCAGTTCATTCATTCGTGTGTGTGTTTGTGTTTGTACCTCTGCTGGCTTGTAACCTTGACTGTAGTGCCAGATTTTCCTCCTTTAACGCTCTGACTTCATTAGTCAGTTGACTGACCGCATCATGACTCTGGATGAAGATGTTGGTTGGAGCCACTGTCAAACACACACACAGAACAAATGAGCCTTTGGTTTATGTTTGAAATGGTTCTCAGATCTGTAAACATGGCAAGCAAACAAGACTCAATTTAAACTCTGTATAAAGCAAATTCAACTTAAACTCTATATATTTTGTACAAAGCAGCTCAGTAATCAGCCATCAGATTGACACAGATTTACTGGCCGACTGACGTATAAAAACAACACTCACAATCATGCTGTTCTGAATATCAGTCATGTGATGGTCTGCGGTCCAATCAATGATCAACGGCATCAATGTGTCGTCATATTTTGTCGATATACCAATTGTCTGTCTCTCTGACACACACATGTTTGTTTTTGTGAATTGTGGGGACTTTCCATAGACTTCTATAGTTTTTATACTGACCAAACGATATTGTCTATCCCCTAACCCAACCCTAACCCTAAACCTAGCCCTCACAGAAAACATGTTTGCATCGTTACACTTTCAGATAAACATAATTTACTATTTTTAATCATTTTTTAACATTGTTGGGACCGCAGGCCGGTTCCCACAATGTCAAAAATTTCAGGTTTTACTGTCCTTGTGGGGACATTTGGTCCCCACAATGTAGCAAAAACAAGTACACACACACACACACACACACACACACACACACACACACACACACACCTGTGTCTCTCGTCGCTGTGGCCAGACGTCCCTCTAACTGCTGTCTCAATCTCTCGTTGGTTCTGATGGAATCTTCCAGTCTCTGACGCAGAGATCGGATTTCTCTCAGATGCTCCTCGATCACGTCTACACCTGTCAGTATCACCACATCATATTTACATGAACATGAAATTATATTTACAACTGAACATGAATTTGTTCTTGTTGTTTCTTAGTTTGTTTTTATTTAAACGGCTAACTGAGCTGCTAGAGAGTCTCACATATACACACACACACACACACCTGATTGGCTGTTGCCAGACTGATAATAAGATGATCCATCAAAACCTCTAGTTGCCTGAATCATATTCTCCCACAACGCATCTGTCTGCACAGATGGACCTCCACCATTTCCCAGTGCATGACGGGATGCAGGCGTGTAATCGAGGGAATGGGGCGTGTGTGCGGGCAGCTGATAGCTGGAGAGCGAGTGAGGTGCGCTGAAAGCTGTTGGAGAAAGAGTGAAGCAGAAAATCAGCTCAGGACGACACAAGTCTCTAAACTGTTGATTTCTATCAGGTGAACACATTCACTTCTTCTCGTATCATCAGAATCTGCCTGGTCGTGAATAAATAATAATAAATAGGAATAAATGAATGACATCTTGTCACTTTGCTGACACACTTCATGAGAGAATCTCTAAATCTATAACCTGTGCTGAAACGAAGTGCTTCTGTCACACCTCAGTTCACTCACATAACGGCTCGCCAGAATTTGTGATGCACAAGGAAGCTGAATTAAATGACTTTGGATGTTAATGTCCTCAACATAATCCTGGTCGCATCTGTTCGCAGGTTTGCGGCAACAGTCAGTTACACGCAGCACACAGTGTGTGTTAGTCAAGAACAAACACACTCAAACACACGTGCTGTGTGCTCACTTCTCACGGGAGGCCTCCGCTGCGCTGGGACAGTCAGGATCCGGCACTCAGGGTCAGGGCAGGTCAGGGGGGCAAAGGTCATGGGGTCAGAGTCAGCAGACCAGATCTGGGTTTGGATCAGAGGCTGTGAGCTGGACAAGAGTCCTGTAAACACACCTGCAGACGGTGGAGCACAGATGCACATGTCTCTATGTGTGTCAATGACATACTGTGGCCTGTCTACCAGTGTCCTGTAGGGGGAGACACCGGACTGACGGCAGTACGACAGTAATGAGAAGATCATCGTGAGCATTCAGGCTAAAACACACACTGTGAAGTTTTCTGAGCGGCAGCCATGTTAACAGTCTGAGACCACAAGTGAAAAATTAACAGAAAAAATCTCATCGTAAATTTCACAGATTTTGTTTTAGTTCTGTTTCGTCTCGTTTTAATGACAGCGGCACTGGAGCTACATGAACAATGATCATCATGTCCTCCAGCGTCAGATGATCACAAGAGCAGAAAATCTGTTCCCATCTGTGTCACTCAATAAATTTTAGGTTTCTTCATTTTGAATTCTCCAAACTTTGTGCATTTTCATGTTTAAATGAAAACAATCCCAGATTTTTTTTTCTTTCCATTTCTGCCACTAACAAAGTTTTGGTTCCTTCGACACGCAATACATTTTTACAATCTGTATTGTAAAAAGCATTAGGTAAATAACGGTGATTTGACTTGTAAACATTTTTAAATATTCTATTTCATTTCAGATCTAGCTATACTGTCATAGTTATTGTAGTCATATGACTTTCTGTGAAGCTGTTCTGAAAGCCTCTGAAAACTGCTATACAAACGAGAGAGTTTATTCCACGTGGTGTTCACTGTTTGTGACTAAACTTACATTAGCAGCAAAAGACACATCAAGGTCAAGCAATCACACGAATTTTTGACTTTAGCTGACACTGACACAGGTGTGTGTGTGTGTGTGAGAGAGAGATGGTGGATTTCGCACCTCTGTCTTTGGATCCGGGCTCCTCCTGTGCAAACTCACTGGCGGCGTCCATATCTGAGCACAGATCCACATCCTCATTGGTGGAGCCTCTCTCGTCGGACACAAACGAGGTGCAATCTGATTGGTCTGTTGTCTCGGAGGGGGCGTGGCTGCTGCAGGGCGTGTCTGGACGCTGCTGTAACTGCGTGTGGAGAGACTCGATGATTTGATCTTTGTGCTGAAGCTCTTTACTCAACCTATCGAAGAACATGATCACCTGTCATTAATGAAGTGAAGTGAACTAATGCAAATTATATTCCAGAGGAGACACTCACCTCAGTGCAAGCAGCTCGTGACCCGTTTTATCATCTTGCTGCTCTGATCGATCACCTGACAACCAAAGAAAGCATTTAGTGAACTTCTGTATGATATTTACAAACCAGCAGACATTTAGTGTGGAGTAAACAGGAATTTTTCCCATGTGTCTCTTTGAGCTTTACTTCTCTACGCGGTTATGCGAGGAACACCAGTGTACGTATCTGACGGCAATCGTGTCTATTTGCTACCCTTTTCCTCAGAAATCACATGGATTTTGGAAAATCACATGGAAATTTAAAGACAGATAAAGAAATAAATAAAAGAACACCTCATTATTGCTCGTCTGATAATAATGTAGTCAATAAGCAACCATAAAATCTATAAAAGTCAATGAACAGCTGGTTATGTTTTTTAAATCTATCTGATTTATTTGAAAAAAAAAATTTAATTTAACTTAAGTTGAAAATGACTTGATCTGATTAAATAATTCAATCTGTTACCGACATCATCACATGAGGCTCTGAATAATGCTGTTTTTACTGCACATATTATTATAGGTCACATGACACTGGCACTCTATACACACCTGTGTGAACGACTACATGTGACTGCTGACATGCTTTACTGCGTTTGTGTGTGTGTGTGTGTGCGTGTGTAAGAGTGGGTGTCTGTGTAAGGACTGTGTGCTCACACACTCACGTCCACTGATCTTGGTGGTAACTCTCTGAGCGAGTGAAGAACTCTGGGAAAGCTGCTCTCGGAAGCTTTGGCCCATGTAGTAATCAATGTCATTGGCGCGCAGCAGCTCCTCGAAGGCTTTGGTCGTGTCGCTCAAGTGCTGCGTGAGGATGTGGCAGATGCCCCGTCCTTCTCGCATCTTCTGCCGCAGGTGTGACAACTCACGTGCCTGTGCCTGGATCAGTGTGTTGTACTTCCTGTACAAACAGGAAGGGGTAAAGTTTGGTGCTTTGCATCATGTTTAATACAAGTCGACAGAAGTGTTAATACAGCGCTCCGAGTCCAGCGCTGTTTGTTGCCACATCCGTCCTGAGCGGTTTATCCCGTGCAGCAGCAGAACACCAGGAAGAACTTATCAACGGGAGCTTGTAAACACACATCAACACTGAACATAACCATACTCCTGTCATCTGTAGAGCTGCTAATAGCCGAAACAATTGTGTTTAATAATTGATGATCTTTGCAAAGCTGTTGAACTGAACTGAACTGTTGCATAAATTATTAAGACTAGGCTTAAAAAGTTAGTCATCTAATTTTTTTTCTTCAAGATTGGTCATAACCTTTTAAAATCATTTACAGAAAGGATAGACCAGTCTAATCTGAATCTGAAATGTAAGGCTAACTGCTAGTTGGTCAAACTTGTTCTTAAGGGACAGAGTTAACATGGTGACTATGATTAAGCCACTGGCCCTGATCGGAATGATGACGTCTTCTGCGGAGCTGCTTTACAGCTGAATTTCAAACTTCTTTGACTCGGTCTGTTCAGCATTAAGTGCTGCAGAAAATAAACGTATCGCGTCTTGACAGCATGACGCGCCTCACCCGGGCCAGGTGGCACATTTCCCGTCCTCTGGGCCGCTCTTCCCCTCCAGCGTGGAGCTCCTGATCTGGGTCTCCAGCAGCGCCACGCGGGTCACCAGCTCCTGCAGCTCGCGGCTGGGTCTCAGCGGCCCGTCCGACTGCCAGCCCTCGTCTTCATCCAGACCGCTGTGAGCCGCGGTCACCTGAAATGCCCAGTTTACCTGACGGGTTCAGACACAGAGTTCATCATCACAACACCGGAGCTTTTCACACAGTCGTGTGGCTTTTTATCAAATGAATACATGAATGAACGTGAACTGTGAATCCGAGGAAGAGACCAGAGAAAAGTCGTTACAAGGAGTGTCGTTACAGATCACAGAATGACTGGCCAATCACAGTCGAGTATTTTAGAGTCACATATCAAAGTATAAAACGATCAAGCTGAAGTGATTCTGTAGATGAGGCGGCTGTAGCAAGTTACCTTGCGCGGCGTGCGCTCCAGGCTGGAGGCGTAGTCGGAGGTCGCAGAGAGCGAACGGACTCGCAGCTGCAGGCCGCGGATGACTTTGTGGCAGCGAGAGAGCTGCGCGCGCAGATCCTGCACCAAACGCTTCATCGAGGACGGGTCGTCCGTCTGCGTGCCGTCAATGTGCCAACCGCTGCGTCTGCCCCCCGAAACCGAGAGAGAGACGCACGTCTCCAGCTCATCGAACTCTGACAAACAGACGGACACAACATGCACGTGAGCTGATGCTGCTGATGCAGAAACGTCCAGCGAGATCTTTCACTCAGTCAGCACGTGAACGTCAGCTCCAATGCTGTTGTCATCAAATCAAAAGTCGTTCTCACATTCATCTCTTCACTTTTCAAAAGCTTTGCATTTCACTAGAAAAGGGCGCAAACAGAAGCTCTACTTTGGACCGCACTGTGTGTCACGACTTTCATAAAGTCATAAGGTGTGATTTCAGACGGCAGTGTGTACCAGGGCTGCTGGCGTCGTCTCTCTCCGCTTCATTCTCACTGCGGCCGCTCGTCTCATAACCCAGATCCTGAAGGTCCACCTGCACCTGTTTACTGTCCCGCTGGACGGCGCTCTCGGCTGACAGAGACAAAACTAGTCAGCACAAATCACAGGGGTGTGTGTGAGAGTATGAGTGTGTAAATGTGTGTCCTCACTCAGAAGCTCTCTGTAGTCTTTCAGCTGTTCGGCCTGCGCTTGCACTGTCGCCTCCGACACCATCAGTCTCTCCTGCAGCTCGCGGCTCTCCTGACGACTCACGGCAAGGTCGCTACGGAGACGCTCCGCCTGCTCCCTAAGCCCCGCCTCCACGTGCTGCCAGAACCCGACGGCTCCGCCTCCTCCTGCACTCGAACCGCCGCTGTCGCCCTCAACCTCCCGCTCCATTTCTACATCCTGATCACAAAACAAACAACTCAATCAGTGATACTATCTGTACTTTGCTGTATTAAAATGAACCTGATTAGGGTTAGTCAGTGCTCCTTATTTGGAGGATGTGGCGTGATTTATCACCTGAACATTGTGACGGGCTGCAGCTTTGTGAGACAGCAGAGCACCGAGGTCCAGAGAATGTGGTCTGGTGCACCTCCTTTTGCACCTCCCCTCCCGCAGCTTCACACTGGGGGGCCCGCGCTTGCCGTGAGGAGCCCTGACATCTTCCCCTTCTTCGCCATCTTCATCTTCATCCTCATATTCTTCTTCTTCTTCCTCCTCCTCCTCCTCTCGGAACGTACGGTAAACGCTCTGCGGCTCGTGGGAGTTTGGCCGGCCTGTTTCACGCTTCTCCAACCCTCGACACCTGACAGATTCCTCATCATCCGCTCCTAACCCAGGCTCCTTGTCATTCAGACTCCTGGGAGAGCAACGATACGATCGCATCAGAGCAGGAAGACGGCAGCAAACAGAAGTGATCTGAACCGATCAAAGGTGATGAATGTTGGTACCTGGAGCGAGCGAGCGAGGAGCAGCCCGTCACTTCACCCGTCTCGCTTTCGTCTCGATTTCTCTGCTCTGTCTCGGCACATCTTCTGCCCTCTGATGCATTGTGGGACATCACCGCCCAGTTCCCCGCTCTGCCGAACTCCTCAGATCTCTGTCAGGAGAGCACAGTGAGCTCTAAGCCACGCTAACCACATACAAACATTAAAGACTCCATTAAATTATTTAGTGAGCTCCTTTTTTGTTTCCAACGTGTGTTGATGTATTTCCTGTTGGCACAGAATGTCAGGCGGAACATATCAAAAGAAAGAGCCAATTTTTAAAAACTAAGGCTTTACATTTAAATGTGCATATGAGTTAAAGACATACAAGTATGCTAGCATTGAAGGTAAAGCAGCTTTTAAGCCACAGACGTGATTTAAAGGCCACAAAAATATTTGACATAACATCTAAAGGATGATGTGGCCTTCATCTGGTCCAGTAACTGAAAGGTCTGAACCACAGATGTGCAACTCGTGATCAAACCCTGAGCCTCAGACGGTGTGATGCTGATAGAAAACACTCTGAATAAGTGTGTTTGCTCACAAAGAGGCGTTTCTCCAACCGATTTCTCCTTACCTGCGCGCCCGTCAGACTCTGAGCTGTCAGTTTGACGTCATCGTCCTCTATGCTGTCGGTGAACTCTCCACTGCTGCTGCTGTCACGATCGTCTTCATCTTCATCGCTGCTGGATTCTACAAGGAAACATGACAGACTTCATACATCTCTTTCTTTAATTTGCATCTGTTCTGTCTCTACGTCTGTATTTCCAGAGCCAAATGACCAGCCGATCTGTTTAACTTCTGTCTGTCCAGCTGCCTTTTACTTCCTTCCTTCATCACCACTCCCATACTGAATGTTAAAGTGAGAGTTCACAGAAAAACAGACATTCTGTCATAATTTACTCATGCTGTCATTGCAAACCCAAATGACTTTCATTAAAGGAACACAAAAGAATGTTTTCTTTCCATACAACAATGGTGAATGGGATTCAATGTTATTTGTACCCCAATATTTCTCTAATTCTCTAAATATCTTTTTGTGTTCACAAAGGCTACGTATATGTTTTTTTCTTGGGGGTTTACATAGAAGTCCTGAAGCTGATTACTGTACTGTACCCATTCAGATGGAATGTGGCACTTCAGTTTGTAAATAAGTTTATAAAAACCCTAGAGATCAAACTGTGATTTGATGTGGTTTATTCCACCTTCAGTAACTCGTAATGAAGGATTATTGGAGGCATATTGTGGAGTCTATGAAATATTGCCTATTTTCAGATAACAATAGAGTTGATAATGTGATTAACTGTATGAATGGAATATTTGCACAGCATCACACAGATAAATACAGATTAAGTGTTTCATATTAATAACAGTACAAAGACCCAGAGACAGGGTTATAGTCACTTGCGCTTGGCTAATTTAAGATATGACAAATTCACAAAGCCTCTGTTTTCTAAACCTGGTGAACTCTGACCTGCAGATTCATGATTCAAAGACACACAACTAATACAGAATCAGATCAAGCTTTAGATTCAATTTATAGACAAAGCTTAAAGGAGAAGTCCACTTCCAGAAAAACAATTCACATAATTTACTCACCCCCTTGTCATCCAAGATGTTCATGTCTTTCTTTCTTCAGTCGTGAAGAAATTATGTTTTTTGAGGGAAACATTTCAGGATTTTTCTCCATATAATGGACTGATATGGTGCCCCGATTTTGAACTTCCAAAATGTAGTTTAAATGCAGCTTCAAACGATCACAAATGCGGTTGTAAACGATTCCAGCCGAGGAAGAAGGGTCTTATCTAGCGAAACCATGGGTTATTTCCATAAAAATAATTAAATTTATATACTTTTTAATGTCAAACGCTCGTCTTGTCTTACTCTGTCTGGTCTGTTTTTGTTGCGGTTCATGTCAGTTAGTGTATGTGGAAAAACTCCCATCTCATGTTCTCCCTCAACTTCAAAATCGTCCTATATCACTGTTTTACCTTTTTTGTTAAGGGTGTTTGATCTTCTTTACATGTTCACTTTGTAAACACTGTGTCTGTTCTTCTGCAGTGATGTAGGATGATTTTGAAATGATTTTTGAAGTTAAGGGAGAAAAAATTTTTCGACATACCCTGCCTGTCTTGAGTCAGAATACACAGAGTTCAGGGAGAGAAAGACAAGACGAGCGTTTGACATTAAAAAGTATATAAATTGTATTTTTTTAATGAAAACAACCGATCGTTTCGCTAGATAAGACCCTTCTTCCTCGGCTGGAATCGTTTACAACTGCATTTGTGATCGTTTGAAGCTGCATTTAAACTGTATTTTGGATGTTCAAAATTGGGGCACCATATCAGTCCATTATATGGAGAAAAATGCTGAAATGTTTGAAAGACACGAACATCTTGGATGACAAGGGGGTGAGTACATTATCGGTGAATCTCTGTTTTGGAAGTGGACTTCTCCTTTAAGCCGCAGGTATGAATTGTTACATGAAAATAGAGGATAATGTCCACCTGAATGTATTATTGCTTGTGATTTCTTATTTAATAAATGCAGATTTATAAAGTATAACATTATAACCTTTCCCTCAGTTTCCAAAGAAATTATGCTTGTGTCTAGTTTGTCACGAGGATGACGATTTCATTGAACAACAGCTGTGAAGGTGCTGTGATTTACAGTATGTGTAATGCAGTTTATCGATCAGCACGAGTTTAACAGCAGATCTGGTTCCATTAGGGGTTTAATTTTCTAATTTAGCTAATGATTTAAATCTTCATATTGTCACCAAACCACACAAAGTCACAGCCATGCAGACATGTGATGCACAAACGCTCCGCATGCACGTGTGAATGAGTTTGTTTGGTTAATTATCAAACACATTTGAATATTAGTGGAAATTAAACAACACTAAATGACACTGAACACTCCGAGGAGTCTTTTCTGAAGAATACTCACCTGTGATGTTTTCATGTCAAATGAGTATTAATTTTAGTTTTTCTTCTAATTATCTGAGGAAAGTGAGTGTCCTGGAGGAATCATCTCTATGCTAATTGAAAATGATTTCTTATTGTTCAAAACAGATCATTAAAACAAATAAATAAATAAAATACAAAAGATTTTGGCCAAGAAATCTGGTTACATTTATTTCTTTTCAGTCTGAAGTACATTAAATAGACTTCATAGTTCCATAAGCAAGAACAATCCAAGCTAAATGATGCATTAAAGTCAGCCTCATTTGGCACTGAAATATGGGCCCGTACAGTTCGAGTCACAGAAAAAGGCTTGAAGTGCTTCAAGTTACAAAATCAAACTACTGCTACTCTGACATGCAGGACTGCTGAAGCAGCGCATGTGGCGTCGCACACAGTCAAGGGAACAGTCCGTTTCTACATTTGATCTGATGAGTTTGGTTTCACAAAATGTGGCTGTGAAATTTAAATGGAACATAAAAGCGTTTCTGGAACTCAAATTCATGAATGAGGCAGACAGTACACAGAACATCAACACACACACACACACACACACACACACACACACACACACACACACTGACAGGCAAACATCATCTGCATAAATGAAAACACACACGAGCGAATCAACCAGAGTTCTGCTCGTCATGAGTCTTCATGCTCGACTAGCGTACGAGCGTTTCAACGATGGGTTAGCGGTTCATTCAGAGTTAGCGTCATCACCCCCCGCAGGCCCGCGGGCCAAACTCTGCCGTGTCCCACCTCCATAGTCGGCCTGGACCAGCGCGGCCCGGTCCACCACCAGCGCCGTCTCGCGGGTCCTCCTCAGGGTCTCTTCCAGCTGTTCACGCAGCGCTCGTAGCGAGTCCAGTTCACCGTGTAGCGCTTTAGTCTTCTCAGCACTGCCAACGACACAGATGCGTTAGAACAGAACCACTCGCTCCGTGTGAAGCGACACTGATTAATTCACAGCTTCCTGCAGCACTTCAGCTCTTAAAGGAAGAGTTCAGGCAACACTGAACATTCTGTCAACATGCACTCGCCCCCGTGTCGTCGCACAGGTGACTTACTTTCTTCTGTGGAACACGAAAAGAAATGTTTTTAATCAGTGCTGTTTAACGTAACTGCTTTCAGCGTAACTCAACGTGACGCACAGGTTTCAGTGAGATCTGAAAGCTCATGAACGTCTTCCGCGATAAACCAATTTCATTTTAGTCTGTTCCTCACACAAAGCATCACGTGACTTCAGAAGACTCTGAATATAGTGCATGATGCATTATTGGATGCGTCTACATGCACTTAAAACCTACAACTCTGATTATGCACTGGATCACGAATATTTGCACAGACGGATGAAGATTACAGCACGAATACAAGAATCTGCAATAGCTGTTTTGAGATCCACAGAAGAAAAATGTGGAGTCATACGGATCAGGAGCGTCACAACGGTGAATGAATGACAGAACTTTCCTAAACTCCTCCTTTAATTTGTGTGCGTTCCTAAATAAAAATGGCACAATTTCAACAACACATGCATACACATGCAGATCAACATCATGACTGATGGATTTTAACACAGAGCGCGGTGTGAACGAGCTGTGTTTGAGTTCTGACCTGTCGTCCCGACTCTGGATGCGTCTGAGCTTCTGATAAACCTCCTTTTCGGCTCTCAGAGCTACATTCAGCGCCTGCTGTTCCGACACAAGCTGCTGCAGGACACACTGACACACACACACAGAGAACATAAGCGTGCACACATACACACTCATTTGTGCACACAGGCCGTTGTCTCATGACGTTACCTGCTGATCGGAGCTCGATGTGTCGTGACGCCCTGCAGCCAGAACAGAGCGCATCTTTGACAGCTCCCGCTAAACACACACACAAGAGGACAGAAAAACAATTAGTGCAGTGTTTCTTAATCTTTCTGACTCCAAACAACATTTCTGATTGCATCATATCATATTTATATATATATATATATATGTGTGTGTGTGTGTGTGTGTGTGTGTGTGTATTTTACCTCAGTCTCTCTGTGTTTCCTGAGGGTTAGCTGTAGCTCATCTCTGATGGCTTGTATATCCGTATCACCTGAACAAACACACACGCACTCAGACTGAGGAGAATCAATCATTTTAATTGATCTAATGTGGGATACATCATGGTGAAACTCACCCTGTGTTGCTGCTGGTGTGGAGCTCAACATCTCGCTCGGACCCCGCAGTAACTCCTGCACACACAGCACATCATTACCGCGGTACATTCACTACGTGGAGCATTGTTTTCAGTTCACCCATGAATTAACAAGTAATACAACTATTAGTAAATAATCACTGTAGTAAAGAATGAAAGATTATAACAGCTGAAGTGTGTGAATCTCGTGAAGCCCAAAAGATTAACTGTATTCAAAGAAATGATGCCTGTTGTAGGACCATTACATTTCAAAACAAACTTTAACCCAAATTGCTCAGGAGAAGTCGCAATCCGGAGGTTGAGGGGCAACGCAACTGCGTACCTTGCGTGGTGGGTAAACACGAACTGTGTGTGTGTGTGTGTGTGTGTGTGTGTGTGTGTGTGTGTGTGTGTGTGTGTGTGTGTGTATGTGACCTGTATGAAAGCATCTTTCTCCTTGAGAACGTCCTGAAGTCTCTGCAGCTCTCTGGACGCAGAAACGTCTCTCTCTCGCTCCCTGTTCACGTCATTCAGCTCCTGTTCTCGTGTTGACAGCTGCCGGCGCAACTCCTGCAACTGACCCGATCGCTCAGAAATCACCCGTCCCAACCTCTCGCCGTAATCCTGAGAAACCGACGGGGAACGTGTGAAACATGATGAACAAATGAGCAAATAATCAGAAGATAAAGCAGGAGGCTCTGAAGCGTGTTACTGACGATCAGCTGCACCTTCATGTCCTGATCTCTGGTGCCGATGGTGTCGAGCAGCTCCGTCAGCTGTCTGTGGTGTTCCTGTGCCTGCCGGCTGCGGTCTGACATCACTTCCTGAAACAGACGCTCCTTCATCGACAGATGAGACTGGAGCTCTTGGAGCACGTCAGCGGCAGACACTTTGCCCAGCATCACTGACCTGAGCTCCTACACACACACACACAGACAGAGGAACAGACTGCACCGGCTGCTTGTCTTTAAGAGATGATCAGACGTTTTAAACGAACAGAAAGTGTGGAGTTTCTATGCTGTTGTACGGTAAGTGAGATTAGCCTAGCGTGTGAGTTTACCTCGCTCTCTCTGCTGTGCGAGCGTAGCGCCGTCTGCAGCTGCTGAATGATGCCGTCTCTCTCCCGTACAGCGAGTGTGTGTTTCTCATCGCTCTGCTGTTTCATCCACTCGAGTTTCCGGCACATTTCCTGTGTCCTCTCCAAATCCAGATCCTTACTGCGCACCAGAGCATCCAAACCCTTCACACACACACACACACACACACACACACACACACATGTTGGGTTTACATGTTTTATGGGGACATTCCATAGGTGTAATGGTTTTTATACTGTACAAACCGTATTTTCTATCACCCTACACCTAAACCTAGCCCTCACAGGAGACTGTGCACACTTTTACTTTCTCAAAAAAACTCATTCTGCATGATTTATAAGCCTGTTTCCTCATGGGGACCTCACAAATGTCCCCACAAGGTCAAAATTTACTGGTATTACTATCCTTGTGGGGACATTTGGTCCCCATAACGTGATGAATACCAGGTGCACACACACACACACACACACACACACACATATTTCAGAGTGTTCAGCCACACTTAAACAGAGCAGTCTGTTAATTAGTGCAGATTGTCACACACACCGTGATGGTGTCGTTGTTATTGTTGAGGACACAGCGGAGTCTCTCCAGGTCTCTGTCTTTTTCACGAAGCACCAGCTGCAGTCGACGCGCTTCACCATCCTTCTCCTCCAGACAGCGGAACTTCTCATCGATTGAACGCTGAAACACACAACAGGAAGATTACTGCTAAACTTCCAGAAGAAAACTGATGCTCATGCAACACTGGCTAGGGAGGTCTGGGTGGTTTCTAGGTGGTTAGAAAAAAAAAAAGAGTTTCATTGATATCCTGTTCTGCAGATGTAGCTCAGGTTCCTCCTCCATTGTGCTCCTGAAGCATTTTGTCACAATTTCGGGTCCAGGATTTCTGAGTTGCCAGGTTTTGGCTTTGTTGTGCAATTGTTTTTAATAGCTGAAAATGACTGAAAAAGAGGTTTGACCAATAAAGTGCAGGCACTGAAAATAATCAACCTATGGCTTTCAGTCAAAGCAATGTAAAGACACAGACACATAATATATGAGGACTGCAGAGAGCATAGGGGTGTTGGACTTGAAGCGGCGCTGCACAGACCGATCGGTGCATGACATCAAAGAACCGCGAGAGCAGTCAGAGAGCAAACGGCTCCTTGTACTTTTCAATGGCTCTCGCTGTACTTTGATATCATACACTGATTGTTCTGTGCAGCGCCGCATCAGGTCCAACACACCTCACGTCAACAGGAAAACAAAGCCAAAAGGCAATTTAGAAGTCCTAGCCGGGACATGTCCTGGAAAATAAGGAAGTGTGTGGTCACCCTTTCCACCTACAAACACACACTCAGCTTGAAACAGTTACTGACAGACGTTTCATCCCATCACGATCACGTGACAGCAGTATTTACACACAGATGCTAACAGTGTGAATAGTGGATCTCTAGAAATGCAGCAACACTGTGGGTTTTGGATATGAAGACTTTCTGTCCGACTGTAACAAATGTCTTTATATTAGCATCTATACTGAAAGGGAAAGGATCTCGTGTTTCCGAAGCACAGCCAATCAGAACATATTTAATCAGAACAGATTTCAGACCAATAGAAGACTGGAAAGAATTCTGAATTTTTGCAGATGTGATGGATCACATGAGAACACACACCTCCAGCGCAGCGTCTCTGTCTCTAATGCGACTCCTTAGCGTGTGCAGCAGCGCGTCTCTCTCCACATGGCCGCTGGAGTCGGACGAGTCATTGAGCAGCTCTGAATACTCCTGAAAGAAAAACAGCATTAAAAAAATAACATTGTAAGAACGGTCACGTAAGCGTGTTCATTTCAGCATGAAGGAGAGCCTAACCTGCAGCAGCGCGTCTTTGCGACACAAGCTCTGCTGTAGCTGCGCGATGGTTTTGTCTCGGTCTGTGATTTCCGAGCGCGTCGCGGATTCACGATCTCTCAGATCGCACACTTTGACCTGCAGCTCAGACCGCAGCTGCTCAATCGTCTCACACAGCTCCTGCGAGCAGATAAACATCAGACACACAGACATCAGAATCACAGAAATAATAATCATCTCCAAAACACTCCTACTGACTCATCTTTTGCTGACATGCAGATCGTGTTCACGTTATATTTACAGCCCTGAGGGTCGTCATGTAGTAGTGACGTTACATGCTTTCTTTTCCCAAAGAAATATGATCAAAAAAAATAATTAAATACCAGTTCACATTAAATACCAACACCATATTTTGTTTTATTCATTAACACCATCAGTAAGTGTTTCACAGTAAGGAAACTTCTGATGAACAGTATGAATTATTACAAAACAACAGACCATAAATTCAAATTAATACAACAACCCATCTACACTCACACAGAGCTCACCGAGGAAAGACTGCTGTCATAAGGAATAGAAAAGGGATCCTATTTTTGTCACGTGCTTATTTCAACTGTTTCTTTTCCCCATAAAAGCAGCGCCTCATCCATGGGAAGTGAAACAGGAACAAACTAACCAATAACAATGACAGCTGCATCAATTAGACATGGCAGAAAACACCCGTTATCGCATCAACAGCAAGTATGTGCAGCCTGACCCGACCGTAGATTAGACGGGTTTAACGTGCAGGTAAAGCAGACAGGTCTCACCTGGTTGTGTTTGTGGGTGATGTCTCTGTGCTGCAGCGCCTCCTGTAGGTCGTTCTGCAGTCGGTCTCGTGAGCGCGTCAGATCCTCCAGACATCTCTGAGTCGATCTGTGAGCGCGCTGACTCGCCTCCAACTCCAGCTGACATGAGAACAGAGAACTCTGGAAGCCCAGAACCGAACCTGAGTCCACGGCGCCCTCTGGAGTCTACAGAAAGGACATGTAGGAAACACTCATCAAGAGCTCCTGCAGCTCAAACAGTACAGCATGACGCTTGCAACACCAACATCGTGACTTCATATCCATGAAAACATGAACAGATAAAACACATTGAATTTAACATTCAGCTGGGGAAAAAAAACATCCATCAAATTCATAAATCTATAAACAGCAGCCTGAATCAGTGTGTGTGTGTGTGTGTGTGTGTGTGTGTGTGTGTGTGTGTGTGTGTGTGTGTGTGTGTGTGTGTGTGTGTGTGTGTGTGTGTGTGTGTGTGTGTGTTCACCTGTGTGTGCTGCAGCTGCTGCTGGTGGGTCTCTGTGATTTTACGCAGTGTGTTGTTCTGGCCCTCAATCACATGATACAGCTCTCGAGTCTACACACACACAGACACATTCATTTATTTATTTATTTTTATTTTTTTGAACTTATGCATTTAAGAATAGTACTTATGAATATTCTTATAAAGAAGTTAAGGAGTTTCTTAGAATCAATTTTAAGGAAGATTTTTGTGAATCGGGCCCCAGTGAGCTGCTCACCGTCCACACAGCAACACAATCACTCCATTACTGACATTTACGAGAAGGAAACACACTATTCACATACACTAGACATCACGTCTGTCACTTTTGTGATATGTGTGTGTGTGTGTGTATAATGACCTCTGTGTCTTTAGTTCTCAGGCTGTCGGTGAGGTTCTGGATGGTTCTCTCTTGGTTCTGAGCAGCTTGTCTGATGGACTGGAGCTCTGACTCCATCTCACAAAGTTTCTCCTGCAGCTTCTGAGTCACAATAAACACACACACACACACACACACACACACACACACACCAATCAACACTAACATCTCTCACTATCAGAGTCACTGAATATTAAGTACAGAGTCTCGATCTGACACTTGTATGTTCCTAGTGTTTGGTGCACAGTTCAAGCAAGTTAAAGTTACTAAAATCAATGCAATGTATTCAGTGCTGTGCAGAAAGTAAACATAATATATGTATGCATATAACTAAGATACACTCTCTCTCTACGCATACACACACACTGAATACAGAATTGGCATATGTAAACGTTACAATGGTACACATTGTAAACAAACTGTGTTCACAATTATGAATATGGGATTACTGGTATTAACTTTATGTATCTTATATGTACAATAAGCAGAATAACTGCAACATAAAGTGAAGATATGTTTAGAAAGCATAAAGCTTCCGTTGTCAGAACGCCAGTCTTTCAGTCAAATCTAAATCGAGACTCAACCCGTAGCAATGTTTTATGACAACAACGTCTCAGAGTCTGACGGCAGATCCAAGTAAACGCTAAATGAACGAGAGGGTCGTTTCAAAAGTCTGCATCAAATACACTGAACATGACATTTGTTTAAGCTGCTTCTTTCCTTTTAATGGAGGTTGGCAAACCCACTTAAAGACGTGACAGCTGACGTAAAATAAGGACCAGGCTGAAGAGAGCCGATACCGTTCAGTTAAAAAATGCTTGACCGGTTAGGGACATCCCTGTGGTGTTGTGGGTAATGTAGCTCTTTTACCTTGTTGCTGGTCTCACTCTCATGGATCTTGTTCTGCAGAGACTCGACCTGTAGCTGCGCTTGCTGCAGTTCATTGACGCACTGTCCGGCGGCGTGTTCGTACTGATGCAGCTGCGACTGCTGCTCTTCTATCAGACTCTGGAAAACACAGTGAACACAGTCAAGTTCACATGAAACCAAGCATCAAACTATTTTAATATACAACAGAAAACAACAGACATCAGACTCATACTATTGCAACTAGTCATATTTGGCTCGTAACAAAAAAAAAAAACTGATTTTATTTGCTTTTAATATCAGCCAACTGACACAGACACAGATCACATAATGGCAGTGTAGGTTGACGGATTTAATCAAAAGTGTGTTGAGGTCCATGTTTGAGAAAACCTGTCAGTAAATGATCCTGATCTGGTTTAAATGGTGCTGGTCTGTAGTTCATCTGAGTGCGTTTATTCTGAAGCATCTGAGGTCCTTTAACTGGGATACATTGAGGTCAGACGTCGCTCTGTGTGTGTGCGTGTGTGTGTGTGCTCCCTCAGGGGTTTTGAGAGAGAACTAGGTCAATGGTGGTGCCACGCTCTCCATGTTAACCTATTTAACTGAAAATGGCATGGTTATCATTGGGTTAACAGAGAAGACCCTTAAAGCGAGAACTACAGCACAGAGTATAAAAGAGAGATGTGCGAACACAAAACATCACTGATCTGATGATGGTACGGCTCTAACAGTGCCTTCTTTCATCGGCTCTTACAGTGCTGATATCCAGCAGGAACAGTCTGAGCTTTAAGGGTTTCAAATGAATCGAGAGTTTTCTGTTGGATCGGGTTCAGCTTTTGTTTATAAGCAGATCATGTGCTGAACCCAAAATACAGTAAATAAAGACGGAATCATGTGTGAATATGCACCAAATGGCCTCAAACACCTCAGATATTTTTTTAGTTTCCTGCTTTTCAACTGTTTTAAATTCAGGATTCAAGCAGCGGCTCAATAACACAACTGAAAATCGAGCAAAACAACAAAAGAAAACATGAAAATGTATTAAAATTCGCATGAACCTCACAGACCAAAAATATGCAAAATGATGAACATGACAAAGACTGAACGGCCGTAAACGCCTCTGCTCTGCACAAAGCGCACGGGGAGCGTCGTCTGAACGCATCAACATTCGCCGACCCTATCGCACTAGGACCTTACTGTCCCGACAGTAAGCACTTCTTCACCTTTGGGACCCTCCTGAGCCGGAAGGGCAGGTACTCGTCATGCACCTGCTGCCACAGCTCCTCCAGACGGGCCAGTTCCAGGGCCGGATCCAGCTGGATTCTAGGCGGCTCCGGCTCCACCAGCATGCGGTTTGCTCCGTCGAACAGGTTCTCCTGCTCTGGACTGTCCGGTTTAGCTCCTCCATTAAAAAACCTAGGATTCATCAAAACAGGAAGTTTGCTGCCCTGCGGACTCTGGACAGGCCTATACACACAGTCCTGAAGCAGCGAAAAAGCCAGCGCGAGTCTCGCTGGAGGAACATCAGGTGCACAGAGATGCTCCTCACAGTCGGCGTCGCAGCTTCGATCGTCACGCCGACTCTTATCCAGCGACTCCAGCGAGCCGCCGAAGCTCTCGCGGTCTCGGAGCGTGCGCTCACCGTCCGACAAACTCGACGGCGTCCGCTGTGTGTCCGGCACCAGCGTGTTGGAAGTCACGGTCACGGCCCGTTCCTCCCCGCACACGCTTCCGGCGCCGCTGACCGAGTAACGCGTCGACGGGCCACAGGAAACGCTCCTCGCCACCTTCCTGGGCACCTTACACACGGCCTCGTAGTCAGAGTCGGGCACGCGCAACGCCCTGCAGACCCTGCACCTCCGCGAGCGATGACAGCACGAGGAACCCTCTGACGCGTGGCACGGAGGATTGTGGGTGCACTCCAGCACCTGCTCCTCGTCTTCCGCCCAGGACTCGTACATGGAGTACGTCAGGTCCTCCTGCAGCAGGGCGCAGTACTTGGCGTCGTGGAGGCCGGACACGTCGACCACGCACGTCTCCAGCCCATTGTTTTTATTATAAAGGGCACTGATGCACTGGCGCAGACGCTCTTTCTCCTGCAGGAGTCTGTGCAGCCGCTCGATGGACAGCGCCTCCACGCGGGCGATCACCGTGTCGAAGCGGTACATGCGGTCCAGCATGAACGTGCACTTGCTGCAGGCGAATTCGCAGCGTCCGTCCCGCTGCAGGTCGCGGCGCAGCGCGTGAGACAGGAGCACCTGCAGGTTGAGTTTGGCGGCCGGATGAAAGATCCATCGCCGCTGGTTCCCGCACAGCTCGCGCGCGCAGATGCGACACACCTCTTTCATTTACTCGCCGGATCCTGAAAGCACTGGACACACGCAGCTGACCTTTGGTTCAAAAACAAATAGAAAAAAATGATTTGTATTCCAACCATTAACAATCCTGTTGTTTCATGTCGTTAAGTCCATTACGTTTAAAAACAACACGATCGTATGTTTATATATAATCACGGCGAAATCATGAACAAACATGAACGCGGCTTGATCACCATCGATGAGACGCTGCGGCTCGGAATCATGAAGTGCTGCGGGCGTCTCTCAGATGACAGTCCGTGAAGGCATCACAGAAATGAATGATAATCCACGAGCGTTGGCGCAGAGAGGCATCGAGGATCTGTGAGCTCCGGCGGAGATTCTGATGCGCGTCAAAAGCACGAGGACAAACGCCGCCGTTCTCGATGTTCCGTGCGTCTGGCGCTCGCGCTCTCGGTCTCGGTCTGTGTCATGTTTCACCGCGCGACATGCGGAACACGCGTCCTCTGTCAGCCTTCATCACCGGAACAGACAGCAGCGACGAGCGAATGACGTCAGACCCCCGAGAGACGCCGCTACGGGCTCATCGCAGCGCGATACGGTGAAAAAGACATCAGATTCTCCGGTGAGCCGGTGCGGTCGCGTGATGAGATGAAAGGAGGCGATGCCGCGAAACCTGCAGCGCGAGCGCGAACCATCTCTCACAGGAGGGGTGCGTCGGTCCCCATAACGCGCGTGACAGTACATAATACATCGACTGGAACAGGCCGAGCCGATAAAAAGAATGATGATCTGTGAAGTACAATATTTCCGGGATATTTTTCGTGCTCCTGGTCAGAATAAAGCTCGGTGAAGCGGCTCTGTGTGTCCGCGCGCCCCTCTGATCGACCGACTGATTGACCGCGATCAGCAGCGGCTCTAATGTCACCAGATACAGAAAATAAATCAACATAAACGAACAAACAGCGCACTACAGTATCTGAATGACGATGACCGACTCTGCGTGCTTCATGTGAATATGTGTTTTAGGAGGACACGTGTTTTTCTATTAGTATATATATTTTGACAGTTCGCGCAGTCATTTAAACTGATAATATATCAAATCAGGTTACTACATGAATAGGCACAAACAAAGGCTGTGGAGTGTTTGTGTCTACAGTTGTGAGAGCCAAAATGTCATAATGTGTGAAATACACTGACCAGTGACCCTAACCTTGAACCCTAACCTCTGACCTCCCAGCAAGCAATAGTCGTCATTTCAACGTCTAGTTTAACTATAGACCCGATATAGTCCGGCTATTTGTAACCCACTTCTAGACCAAATAATCTTGAATTTACATGTCATTTTTTGGCAAAATACTTGTGAGATATATGATATTTCATCATGTAAGCAAAGTCAACAGCGTTTACAAGGTGTTTGGTTTTATTTCTATATTTCTATATATTTCTATATATATATAGTCTATTCTAGGGCTATGTTTAGACGTCTATTAAATTTTCACTGACAGCCCAATGACAACCTTATTTTAGCCTAGACGTCTAGGCTGTGTTTCAACGGCTAATATACGTTTTTTAGACCAAAAATTGCTTGCTGGGCTGTGAGTCACAGGTCCCTAAATCAGCCAATACCTGTTCTGCTTTAAATTTCACCATCATTTCCATGAGGCTCAGTTTAGTAAATATCATTGAAGGGGACAGATCGGCCAAAAACATTCACTCACTCAACCTGTATGACTTCCTTTCTTCTGTGTAACGCAAAAGAAAATATTGTTGCGAACCAAACAACATTGTAGCCCATTGACTTTAATTACATAGATAAAAAGAGATATTTATCAAAATGTCTTCTTTCACGGTTCCACAGTAAATTAGATAATTTACATTTTTACTAACCATTTAAAGTGGTATGGAAACCATTGTCTGAGATGTGCTCACTAATATAGATTTTGAGATCTGTGAGTGTGTGTGAGAGAGAGTGTGTGAGAGTGTGTGTTTTCACCCTGAGGGTTTCATTCTCACTCAACAGGTTCCAGTCGCTCCGAGTTTGTGTTTCTGTATGACTTTGCTCTTGTGTCATCGTGTGCTTTTGCTCCGCTGCAGTTGTTGTTTATGCAAACTCACATTCAGACTGTGGTGATATTGATCTATTTGTGGAACAGAACACTGGTTCATCACACACACAATAGTGAGCACATCTGAAGTCTCTCCCTGTTTGCTCGAGTATCCGAGAGACGCAGACCACATGAAAACCTTGTCAGAGGAGGGAGCATATCGTTTGTTTGTCAAGCTATTTAATATGTAATTGTGTGTCTGCTGCTGTGATCTGAGGTAAAACACATGATGTCAGAACAAACAGAACCATGAACAGCATTGAATAATTCAGCTCTATCTCTATTTGTAGACATCTGCTTCTATTATTCCCATAGTGCACCGGTCCTGTTACTACAGGAACAACGACTGTGATTTCCCAAGACCGTCCTGACGGTTACAGAACACATCAAAGGTTTTTCAAACAATGCAGTGACTTCACTCATTTGGAGTCACTGTGCACATCCAGCGTCATTTCAGTGGAAGAACATGCAAAAAAGTGTCCATGTACCTTTAAATGTGCTCAGGGAGATCAGATCCTAAGCCAAGACATTTCACTTTCCACAAATATCAGTGTATCGTAAAATGTGTCGTGGTTCATGACACAAACATAGCCAGTGTGGTTAAAGCAAGAAAAATACTAACAAAACACTGGTGGTTTTGCAGTACTAATGCACAGAAAAAAAATCACTCAAAAATGAGGAAAATCAACAACCAACTGTGGATCGACGGACCCTCCAACAACTTCATCTGCTGTTCTGAACGAACACGTACCGCTGGAGATGTTTTGTTTTTTCTTTATTTGATCAAAACGATCACATTATATGATCTCTGACTCTCCCCGAAAGCAGCTGAACTCAGACCTGTTCAACACTCCATTCACCAGATCGTCCTTTCAGCTTCTGTTTGCGTATTTCACCACACTGATTTACAATTTAAAAACTCCCACTGACACACACAAGAGATACGCACGGACACACACGGACACCCTTTTCAGAAACTCGGCATGAGGAATTGTCACACAACTCTTATTTTTTAAATGAACATCAAAAATAACAACAACAACAACAACAACAACAACAACAAATAATGTCTCTGTTCATCTGAACATCCCCGTCATCAAATGTTTGATATGAAAATCAAATTCAGAGCAACGGTGTCTACACAAGGCCAGCGCTTCACATTATTAGTCCATTTTAAATGTGACTCAGATTATGCTTCTGTTGAATCTGATCAGCTGACACTTCTGTTCATCTATTTGACACTCTTATTAGAGTCTCTTCACTTCTTCAGAAATAAAGCATCACTCAGTCCACATTCATCACGGACCATAAGAGTTCTAGTGATGAGAGGACAGATCCATCTACTTAATTAAACAAAGACAAAAATCTATTGTGCCAAAATTATGCAAAAAAAAAAAAAAGTTTCGAATCTGGAATAAAATCTGCCAACAGTGGAATCATAAAATGTGTTTCTTCAGCTCAAATCACACAAAACAGCAGAATTTCTTCTCGTCCAGACAACGCTCGTCTGGCAGTAAACAAACTCTCTGAACCGTCTGACGGGACGTCCATTCCTACAGATCAAGGTCGCCTCTCGTTTGCACCAGCAGAGGTCAGACTGCGACTGTGAATAACAGGCTTCGGTCCAGCTGAGCGGATCAAACTCGGCCGTCTGTGACGCTCTCGGGCCAGTTTTTGTCTATTGGATTGGATCGAATCTTGAAAATGTTTTGTTCAAAAGAAAATTAGATCACAAAATCCAGTCTTGGCTTGATCTGGATCAAACTATCAGTTTGTGTTGTTTTTAGTTATTGTTTTTAGGATCAAACAACTTTGATCCAGAAAATCAAAATTATACAGTTCCCAGCAGAAAGGTGGAATTCAGGAACCAAAATGAAATGGTCCAAGAATACAACATTTGCAACACGTTATACACACACACACACGTTATATATCGACATCAGAGAGGTAGACGTTAGACTTTCTCTTCAGCCTTTCAGTAGCTTACAGTAAAGTAAAAAAATAGATTTTGGTCCCCAAACAAAATAAGGGTTAGGGTTAGAAGATCAGGCGAACCGTACAGAGAAACACACGTACCTGCATCTCCTGTTGCACACGCAGCCTCTCGCGGCCCAACTCCTCCTGATAAAACTAACAAAGAAACAGTCATTACGGTCACACATTTACAGTAAATGATTTGATAAACTGTCAGTCTAAACTGCACTTGATGGTGTTTTTCCATTAAAATGAGATTTCCAATACGTGGTGCACAGAAATTCACATAAAGTCTGATCAGCTGATACTGAGTTCTGAGTGTTGATGAGTGCAGACAGATATGTGCATCTGTGTGTGTGTAGGTGGTGAGTGTGTATATATAAGTGTGTGTGGGAGTGTGTGTGTGCAGACAGACCTGCGCGTCTCTCTCTTTCTGCAGCAGAGACACAGACAGCTGCTGCAGCTGCTCCTCCATGTGTCTCACTCTCTGTCTCAGCTCCGTCCGCTCCTCCGTCAGCTCTCTGATCATCCGCTCCTTACGGCACAGCGCCGCGCTCAGCTGCTCGATCCTGCACAACCACACACACAACACCAACACAGCACACACGTGTGTGAGAGAGAGAGAGACAGAGAGGAGAGCTTCAGCAAGACGTAAATCTAGTTGTGTGTAGGTGTGATAGAAAGCTCAATACTAAAGAGACATTGTGTGCGTCCGTCGTATTCGTATCTTCAGTGCTGATGCAGTTTTACACAACACTGACTGTGAGATCGTTGGAAAATGACAGTGTTGGAATGGCGAATGTGACAGTTCTCTCACCTCTCTCTGTCTGCATCTTCATCGGGCCGTTTGCTCGTGTCTCCTGATGTCTCCTTGGCAACCACTTCCATGGTGACAGAGGGATGCTGGGAGTGAGAATCCGTCATGCTGACCATGCGCTCGGCCTCATCCCGCGCCAACTGAGCCTCCTGCCACACGGAGACTTCACTGTTATAAAATATGTGTGTGTGTGTGTGTGTGTGTGTGTGTGTTTGCACCTGGTATTTATCACGTTATGGGGACCAAATGTCCCCACAAGGATAGTAATACCAGTAAATTTTGACCTTGTGGGGACATTTGTGAAGTCCCCATGAGGAAACAGGCTTATAAATCATGCAGAATGAGTTTTTTTGAGAAAGTAAAAGTGTGCACAGTCTCCTGTGAGGGCTAGGTTTAGGTGTAGGGTAATAGAATATAGGGTTTGTACAGTATAAAAACCATTACGC
The DNA here is from genome assembly GCA_012976165.1 of Labeo catla. Taxonomy (NCBI): domain Eukaryota; kingdom Metazoa; phylum Chordata; class Actinopteri; order Cypriniformes; family Cyprinidae; genus Labeo; species Labeo catla. The sequence continues at coordinate 46,285 of VONZ01000952.1, forward strand.
CTATGGAATGTCCCCATAAAACATGTAAACACAACAGGTGTGTGTGTGTGTGTGTGTGTGTGTGTGTGTGTGTATATGTGTTGTACCTCCTGCAGTATCTGTATCTTGGTCTCCAGCACCTGCTGCATGTGATCGATCTCCTGTTGTCTCTCTTCACACCGTCGCTGCAGCTCTGCTTCATTGTGATTGGTCAGACTCTCTGCTGCCGTCCTGTCAAAAATCACGTCAAAAATGTTGAGCTAGTAAAAGTCGAGAGCGCAGAGGTAACAGCTGTGATTGATGGACACTGTGATACATGTTTTGTGGTTCCAGCTGGAGTTCATCTGAGAGTCAGTGCTGACAAACAACCAGCAGCACATCACACTAACTCATCTGAGTGAAACTGGCCAGAACACACACACACACACACACGTCATATTTGTGCCGTGGCTCAGAATGGCTCACGCCGTCGTGTCTGTGAGCGTGTTCATCTGTGAGCTTCTTTTAAATGGGAATGAGGATCATAAGATCAGATAACCAACTATTAAACCAGTCACACCCGTCTCTTTCACTTGTCCCCACGAGCACAGACGCAGGAGGAGGATGAACGTAGACTGATAAGAGACAGACAGAAGTACGTACAGCGCTTTATCCAGCAGTTGCTGTTTTTCCTGCAGCTCCTGTTTCAGACTTTCCACCTCCACCTTCAGCTCGATGTTCTGGAACAAACCAAACATCTGTAAATGTGTCTGTTCACACGACAGCAGAAGATGACAGTTCTTCGTATCAGCAGATGAAACGCTCTCACATTACCCTTCAAATGATACGCATGTGTGTGAGAGTGTGTGTGCGCGATTAATCAGTGTCCTTTAACAGGCGGTTCTGGTATCTCACAGGTTATTTTTAGTGGACTGGAATGCGCCGCTGAAACTAAAGCACAAGTGAAGTGAACAGCTGTCGACTGTTTACCTGCTGAAACACACGCATGAGCAGAACTAGTGCGTTACGTACCAGAACGTTCAGAAGCGTTTTAGGGCTGTATGTAAACTCTTGAGTGACTTCTCATGAGCTCTGAGACACTTTCAAGGAAAGTTCTGAGGGAAAAAAACACTGTGTATTTTTGGTGTTTTGCAGCAGAAATCTGATCAGAGACGCTTCACAAGCATAAAATCACCCTAACCATCACATGAACTCTTCAGACGGACACTGCTCTCGCTCAACAAACATCTAATGTTCACATTAGGCAGCGGAGAAATCATGTTTATGTTAAATTAAATTCATATAAATACATTTCACTTACTTTAATATACACACGTTAGCCTGCATTTCATCTGAAGTGGATCAAAACCTTTCATCAAAGTTGTCTTAAAAACAAAACAATACCTGTTCTTGTCTTAGGACAACTTTGATCAACTTTTTTGATCCACTTCAAATGTTGACCACTGTAATATCTGTGCAAACAATTTCAAAGACCTATTATTACATAAAAAAAAATCCCTCACGAAAAAGATGGCACACAACGCCATTACTGATCATGTAATGAACAACATGATGCTTCCAAAATGATTTTAAGTAATTCTTGTGATTTTAACCAAATCAAATCGATGTAGCAGCTAGACAACATTAAACCGCTCAAATCAGCAGATTAAAAACAATGTAGAATACATCAAATAAAAAGATATCCAGGATTAACAAACAAAAAAAAAGTTTTTCCGTCGAAGTGAAACCAAATATCTCTCACACGACACGCGGATCACGTCCGCTTCTGCGCTACGACACGCATTTTATGTTGATTTTTTTAAAAAAGAAGACATTTATACATTGTTTTTTATGTACAAAGGTTCTAAACAAATTCAATTTATATTATTACGATTGACAAAAATCTTTAGGCTATTGTATTTTGCTTGTTATGAAATGTAAAGCTGTCGCTCGCGTTCATCGCTTTGATGTTCAGACAGCAGATCCCAAAGCGTCCGTCGTCTCACCGTTCTGTAGATCTCATCGCTGCTGTCCTCAAACTTCTGCTGGATCCGCTCCTCCAGGAAGTAGATGCGCAGCTTGAGGCTGAAGTTCTCCTTCTTCAGGTCATTGAGGTGCTGTGAGAGAGTTCGGTAAGTGTTAGTCATGTCCGGCGGGAGTGTGTGAATGTGAGTGTGTGTGTGTGTAGATCATCACACAGTCCGTCTGCCGCCGCTCGCACACATCGCATAAATCGAACACTAAAACTACAACAGCACAAAACAAACGAAAGATCCGCTGCTGCACGACCGATCGCATTCACGCGCCATCTTCGCGATCAAACACACAGAGAACGAGGGGCCGCTATGAGGGCCCGGGGCCGCTGAGCCGTGACTCCATGTTGAGCTTTAGGACGGAGATAGAGACGGCAGAGCTGTTTTTACTCTGGAAGAAATCCCAGGAATCCCTGACAGGCCAGAGACGAGCCAACCGGAGGACAGGCTGCGGTCACACGGGAGACGATCAGAGGGGGTTGAGATGGAGGTGAGATCACATGACTATGATTATGAACACGCTGGACTGGCTCCATCAGGGTCGGCCGCTCCTCCAGATCCGAGTCGACGCTCAGAAACCGACTCGCTAATAATAACTGGCCGTGAGGAGCAGCAGGAGGAACCGTCCCAGCAGCGGTTCACGTGTGTTTATTCTAGACTCGCCTCAGATAAACCCACTGAGGTCCATCACGAGTCCCACAGCAGCCGTCCGTCCGTCCGTCCGGTCGCTGCTCTGATTGTGTTACGTAACTCACTCTGAGCCGGCTGCTGTCAAACTCTTTACTGGCTTCACTGTGTGTTTCACGGCCCTGGAGAACAACATCTATAAATACACCAGCAGTCAGACGCACCTGCTGTCATTCCCTCACGCCAGAATAATAGTGATGATGATGATGATGAAGACTAATGTAAGTCTGGGAATGACATAGAGATCAAAACATGACACTTCAGTACAAACTCTCTTATATCTGAGCTTCATCTCTGCCTGCTGTACTGATTATAACCGACATCACCGTATACTGAGCCACCAGACACACTACTAGAGTGTTATGATGTTACGATGTTTTTGAAAGAAGTCTCTTCAGCGCTTTGACTTTATTGGATCAAAAATACAATAAAAACAATGAAATGTTATTACATATTAAATGAGCTGTTTTATATGTGAATATCTGTTAAATAACAGCTGAATTTTCAGCATCATTACTCCAGTCTTCAGTGTCACATGATCCTTCAGAAATCATTCTAATATGCTGATTTGCTGCTTAACAAACATTTATGATTTTTAGCAATGTTGAAAACGTTTTTGCCTTGTTGAACAGAAGAGACTACTTTAAAAAAAACAAATCTCAGTTATTCCAAACTTTTGACTGCTCATGTACATCAATCAGAATCAATGAGACGGTGTTTTAAGGTCATGAGAAACTGTCTAACACTCATCATCTGCTGTGGTTTAGAGTGTAAAAGTGTTTTCCTCAAGAATGAGCTCAGAATCCAGCAGCAGAGCGAAACGAGTGACTCATATAAAGTATTTCTGCACCTCCCAGCAAAGCTCAGAGACACGACATTGTTCCAGTGTAATATAACGGTACGCCAGCCAGCAGCTGGACGCTATTTTGAGACGGTCGTCCCACATCCAGCTTGCACGGCTGCCGGCAACATTTAATAATAATAATTATAATAATTCCTTACATTTATATAGCGCTTTTCTGGGCACTCAAAGCGCTTTACATAGAAGGGGGAATCTCCTCAACCACCACCAGTGCACAGCATCCACCTGGATGATGATGATTTACCATCAACACACATGGCCTTTACTGCACATTTAACAGCACTGTTCTGTTTAGACGTCACCTGTGAACGTGACGGGCATGTAAACGCTGCTGCATCAACACACACGTCTCTCGCTAATGCTACAAGCCAACAAAGATGAAAACACACTTACGTTTGATATTCCAATGAATTGATGTAAATATTTTAGTGAGGACAAAAGATAAAAAATGTGAGGCGTCACATCCCCTGACACATGTAATACAAGAAAACAGCACTGGGTGGCGCTAGAGAGCAGCACAGATTCACAATGCAAAGGTTCTCATTCACTGTACTGTGGATCTGTGATGGATGGACGTTTGTCCACTGCGTTTCCCTGCCACCGAAACAGACTCCAGCGTCCCACAACATACGTTTGGAAACAGATGGTTGTTTTAATTCACTGTTGTAAGTCGTTTCATTTGATCAGTTATATACGAGACAAGCTGAACCGCGGCAGACAAAGACAGAAAATCTCACCTGTTCAAATTCTCTCAGTGGGTGCGTCTGAAGAGGAACTTTATCAGTGTCTTCATTTAGACAATCTACAAACACACAAACACTTGTTAAACATACTACGTATGTATATATTTAAACACACACATATATATGCGCTATAAACTGGGGGACACAAAAAGTCGTGTGTAGTGTGAGTAGAGTGTGTGCACACGTGTGAGTGGATGTGTGTGTGTGTGTGTGTGTGTGTGTGTGTGTAAGTAAGAGAGAGAGAGAGAGAGAGAGGAGTGAGTGAATGTGTGTGTGTGTGTGTGTGTGTGTGTGTGTGTGTGTGTGTGTAAGTAAGAGAGAGAGAGAGAGAGAGAGAGGGTGGATGGGTGGATGTGTGTGTAAGGAGAGAGAGTGTAGTGTGAGTGCTGCAAGTGAGAGAGAGAGAGAGAGTGATGAGAGAGAGAGAGAGTGACTGGAGGAGTGAGTGAGCGGGGATGGGTGTGTGTGTGTGTGTGGGTGTGGTGTGTGTGTGTGTGTGTGTGTGTGTGTGTGTGTGTGGTGTTTTACCTGTCATGTAACCAGCAGATCTGCACTCATTATCCTCTCCAAGCACAACAAAATCCCTGAGAAACAGAACAGGAATCCATTACTCAATCATAAATCATAAGTTCATTACTGAACTGCTTTTGTCGCTGTACTTCAACAGAGCTGGACAGTGAATAAAACAATCACACAAAACAGAAAACAATTCTTCCATGTTTTGAGCAGGAGAACCAGCCTGACTGAAGCAATGGAACATCAACCGATTTTATATAAAATGACATTTAAGGTCTTTTATTTCACTTAAAACTCACCCCATATCACAAGCACAAAAGGATTTTTTGGAAGAAGGAAGAATTACACGTGCAGGGGTAGGGGTGTCTCGATTCTCTTTTGGTTGGAGGCGCAGGGTTATGGGGAAAGGCCAGACAGCTCTTCAAACAAAGATTTTTTCGGGACCACACTTCAGATGAAGGGGTATGACGATTATCTCAGCATAAACCAGCAACAGCGCCAACATGCTGCCCGAGCGAAGAAGAAGACCCATAAATGTAAGCATTATTGGCATTAATAAAGATTTTAATGAAAAGTAATCATTTATTTTGTTACGTTCAATCGTGTGTTCGTATTAACGGTCATATTATGTAAAGAAATGTCTGCAAAAAAAAAAGAAAAGAAAAATAAAAACGCTAAAACTTGCTTACCCTTACATCATAATTGACTGCACGAAAGTCCCACTACATATTTTCATGTCTGTAGACACTGACAGGTGCTGGTCCCCCCCAATAAACAGAAACACTCTGATTCAAGGGACAAGGGGAATGGGTTGGTGAATAGGTATAAAATAGAATTGGGATTGGGTCTAAGTCTACTTTTTTTACTTAAAAGTTCACTTTATATTTTAAAATTCACTGACGACACCAGAATGAAAACGGCATGTTACTGACCCAAATACAAACACGTCTGAAACACGTGACAACACGCCTGTACAGACACACGCAGACGATGCACAGCATCACAGCAGCTGTAAGAGTGAACAACAGATCCACTGTCACTACATACAACATCATCATCATCATCATCATCATCATCATCAGTACTGAAAGCCAATTTCACCAATAACAGATCAATGTCCTGCAGTAACATGACAGCTGAAGAACAGACATCAATTAAAGATGGCAAATTAAAGATTTAGATTAATAACAGAATGAATCAACACTTTCTGGAAAAATGTCAATGTTGCATCAAAACATTCTCCTGAGCGAACAACAGCAAACACACAGCACATCCAAGTGAACAAAGAGCTGGAAAGAACTGAAACACGTCAGAATAAACGAGCTGTTCAATGAGCCTTTTATTTTATGGGACACAGGAAGTGTAAACTTCATAAACCCGGTTTACATTGTAGTACCCGTGTCATTATACACTCATATCCTCATAAACCAGAACACACACACACACGAGTCAGGTGTAAATGAGTAAATGACATTCTTCACATTCACCACAAACTCGGTTCATCTCAAAGCTTCTCCTGGTTCTCAAATGTTAATCTTGAGAAAAACACCTCAGAAACATGAGCTTCCTCTGGAGAAAGAGACGGATCACAACGACGTCTAAAACTGTGCTCAGATCTGCCAAGACAAGAAAGCCTGCGATCACAAGACCTCCATCTGAACTCAAACACGTCTCATCAACTGATCTGAGCTCCTTTATATGTCTGTGCTCTCACTGAGTCACAACCACGGACTCATTTGGGTCCGATTTGATTTAGCACAATCATCCGAGACGAAGCGGATCCTTCAGTGGAACATAAATGAGAGTTCAGTCCAGTAACATCTGGGTTTGGACCATTTGACATCTGCAATAATGAACCTCATGAATCACGTCTTTCTCTCCTGTCACTGCTGTGATCTGTCTTTCTGTCTGTCTGTCTGTATTTTACTCCGCTCTGGAAGGCCGTGGGAAGCCAATAATGGAGTTGTAAAATCATGAGAATGCAAAAACCGTATCACGTGAATGAAAGATCACCGCAGCTCCGGTGGATTGATCACGTCTGATCAGGTTTACAGCACTGCTGCTTATGAGAGGAAGACGGAGGACTTTTAACTCACTGAAATATACAGTTCACATTATTTGACGAACGGATGAGGTTTTATACAGATTTAATGATGCATTTCCCTCTTGTACTGAATCAGGTGCGTCTGCGGTCATGCATCGATCTCCTCTATGGATGAACCTCTAAAACCCTCATGCGAAACACGAATATTAGTTCTGATGTCAAATCAACTGTATCAGCACATAAACACAACGCTGCTGAAATGAAATGAAATGCAATGAAATGAAGGCCGTGTGTGTGACGCCGATGAGCGGATTCATATGAATCCATTCACAATCAAAGCGCAGAGATGAAATAAAGGCCGTGATTGATCCTCACCGTTCGGTCGCAGCCGCTCCGTCGCTCCAGTTCATCATCAAACACCGGGCCGTTCCCGATCATTCCTCCATCGCTCGGCGTGTCGTTATTCCTCACAGACAGAACCGACGACAACGCTGTAGATCGTTCTGTGCGCGTGCATGAGGACAGCTGCTGCGCGCGCTCGCTCGGTCGTTTCGGTTCGGTTTGACTGTCCTACATTCACAGGTCCGTGTCAAGCTGCTTCTGGGCTCATTCAGGTTACATTTGACCTACATCAGCCGAACCACATCAGAACATCGGCTGTAATGCGCATGCGTCTCTCTGCGCTGATCAACGTGATCTTCAGCGCTTCAATTAAGAGGACAATAGAAATCTCATTTACATTTACTGACCGTTTTCATTTGTAAAATAAGGTTTATCAACATTTACGTTAATACATGTGAATTTCAGTTATTTAATATAGTGAAATGTTTGTTTATAAGTGTACATAATTTGTGCCTGAATATCGTGTAATGATTCTGGAAATAGTCTATTCAGAATCAGAATCAGAATTAGCTTTATTCGCCAGGTGTGCGCAAACACACGAGGCATTTGTTGTGGGTTTTTTCTGTGTGTTGTGTGTTTGATGACAGTGAATCTCTTTGAATGTCACTCTGTTTTATTAATTCTTGCTTAAATTCAGCCTTGAATTACAACTCTACATCCTGTTTGGCTGCAAATTCCAATCAGTGGATTTAAAAGGCATTCATAATTCAGTTCTGACCGCCCGTCAGCACCGATGCATTTGATCAGTGGATCTTCAGGGAATGTTTGTACGTAGAAGAGCAGCATCGAAACAATCACGATGCTGTGTAATTCATTTCAAACACAGTATTTTCATACCATTTCATATGTTGCGATCCAATTTTAACACACCAGTATCTGATAAAGAAACACATTTATGTTGGAAAAGAGTAGTTCGTGTTAAAACGTTAAAAACGTGCTTACGCTGCTCTGACTGCCTTTATTATGATGAATCACAAAGCCTCTCTCTTTTTTCTTCTTTTCGCATAGAGAGTGAAACTGTGGTACACAAGCTTATAGCCATACCGACTGGAATAAGGGAAGTGTTTCAATGCTTAAAGGAGAATCCACTTCCAGAACAACAATTTACAAATAATTTACTCACCCCCTTGTCATCCAAGTTAATGTCTTTCTTTCTTCAGTCGTGAAGAAATTATGTTTTCTGAGGAAAACATTTTTCTCCATATAATGGACTGATATCATTTTGAACTTCCAAAATACAGTTTAAATGCGGTTGTAAACGATCCCAGCTGAGGAAGAAGGGTCCTATCTAGTGAATCCATCGGTTATTTTAATAAAAGTAATACAATTTATATACTTTTTAATGTCAAACGCTCGTCTTGTCTTACTCTGTCTGGTCTGTTTTTGTTGCGGTTCATGTCAGTTAGTGTATGTGGAAAAACTCCCATCTCATGTTCTCCCTCAACTTCAAAATCGTCCTATATCACTGTTTTACCTTTTTTGTTAAGGGTGTTTGATCTTCTTTGTAAACACTGTGTCTGTTCTTCTGCAGTGATGTAGGATGATTTTGAAATGATTTTTGAAGTTGAGGGAGAAAATACGATTGGAGTTTTTCGACATACACTAACTGTCTTGAACCAGAATACACAGAGTTCAGAGAGAGAAAGACAAGACGAGCGTTTGACATTAAAAAATATTTAAATGGTATTTTTTAATGAAAATAATTGATTGTTTCACTAGATAAGACCCTTCTTCCTCGGCTGGGATCGTTTACAACCGCATTTGTGATCGTTTGAAGCTGCATTTAAACTGTATTTTGGAAGTTCAAAATCGGGGCACCATATCAGTCCATTATATGGAGAAAAATCCTGAAATGTTTTTCTCAAAAAACATAATCTCTTCACGACGGAAGAAAGAAAGACATGAACATCTTGGATGACAAGGGGGTGAGTACATTATCTGCGAATCTTTGTTTTGGAAGAGAACTTCTTTAAATGGTGCAGATTGCTGGAATCGTGCTGTGTTTCCACAAGATGGCGCTCTTCACATCTCAGTTTGAGACTCAGAGAGCTGTGTTTTTCAGTCCTGCTCATGGGGACCCGAATTGCATGTCTTCCTTTTTAAAACACCTGATTCAGATCATCAGCTCATTAGCTTAGGGCTCATTTTTGGCCCAAACAAACTAACGGAGGGTCTCCAGGATGAGGACTGAAAGCCACTATTTTAGAGCAAATGAATCTGGGAAGTTGTAGTACCAGCAGAGACCAGCAGCGCAACTAATGCACAGTCACTGTAAACCCGAACATTAGTCACCTGTGTTGAAATATATTGCTGTTTGTGCTCAGGTGATGGATGAGTGTGTGTCAGTGCTGCAGTTCTCCTGTCTGTGAGTCTGATTTCTGCTCTACTCTCAGTCTCTGCTTCTCATAATTGTCCTCATCCTGTCGTCCTGTAGAAGCTGCACCCTATACGTTCTTGCCAAAGGCGACCCGCGGGCTGCTGCGTGGCGCTCTGGGCTCGATCCCGTCGGAGATTATCCATATGGCCGGGGTGTACCTGGCGCCCTCCATCACCACCCGGATCTCCTCGGCGCGGGCCATCTCCTCCAGCTCCGGGCTGGTCTCCGGACACCAGTCGGCCATGAATTTGTCTTTGGTCTCGCACAGGTTGATCGGCACCTCCTCCGGCTGCTGGCCGAACAAATAGTCTGCATGAAGACGTGGAGGAGATGAACGGTTACCGTCACAAACCTGATCTGTTTAAGATGGTAATGGTGTGATTGAGTTAACCGTCATTAACCAAAGCATTCCAGAGTGACTCTTCTGAGAAAGAACTGGTCACTGGCTTCATCAGATCAAATCGTTAAAGATTTATTCAAACACATAGTGGCGTGTAAACTGGATATTCACCAGTGACATCTGGGACATAATCAATACTAATTAATAGCTGCCTCTTTATTTTAGGAAGCGTTGGTGACCCTAATTTAGGGAGACACTAACTTCAGAAAGTTTGTAAAGCCTTTATTAGGGTTAGATCAGGGGTGGCGAACGTCGGTCCTGGAGAGCTGCAGCCCTGCATGGTTTTGCTTCAGCCCCGATCAAACGCACCTGAACAAGCTAATCAAAGTCTGAAGGGTTACTGGAAAGCAACAGGCAGGTGGGTTTTAATTAGGGTTGGAGCTGAACTCTGCAGGGCTGCATCTCTCCAGGACCGGAGTTCACCACCCCTGGGTTAGAGTATTTAAAACTAGAAGGTGAGGACCATAACCATCAGTGATGTTTAACCGCGTCATCTCACCAGCTAGGTCGTGTATCAGGTCTTTGATGAGGTGGCCGATGATGGCGTAGAGCGTCGTCACTATGATGATGGAGGCGAGGATGATGTAGAAGACGTGGATGGGCAGATGGATGGCGTCTCGAGCAGGTGGGATGTAATTCTTGAAGAAAACTTCCTCCTCTCCAGAGGGGGGCAGCAGAGGAGGCTCATGCGGTCTGGGCATCACGCTCTTATCCATAACCTCAACACATTCTTAAAGTTAACATTAACACAAGAACAACTGACCCTAACCTTAACCATAATCCCGCTATTCAGTGATCACCGAGCCCATCTCAGCAAAGACCGTTCCAGAGTCTCTCGGCAGACATAATATATCCTAATAGTTTCACAACACACAGTATTTCACTGAGCTCAAAACACTCACTGTATTCTGCTTTTGAAATGTCAGTTTATTCTAGAGTTTTTTTCAGGACCTGTTATGTAATTCTGTTCAATGAAGCACCTCAAACACGCTATAAATACGTCGTAAGCTTCTGAAAGTGTGGATCTGTAACTCAATACGTACCGTCCGGATAAGAGTCTGTTCACAGGCCGTGATGAGAGTCAGGCGTCATCCGTCCGGAGAAATCATAGTGTTAGACGATCGTGTCTTTCCCTTCCTCTGAATCTCCAGCAGTGAATGAAGAATAAAGGATGGAGGCTGACGGACGCATGTGCGCCGCTGCGATTGGCTGAGACGCTCAAGGTCAAAGGCTTTATCAGCAGATATTATCCAGCTTTGAGACGGCTTACAGACTAGTTATGGTTAGGGTTAATCATGAACTGAGAGAACAGGTACACACAGTACTCGTCTTTATTAATAAAAGATAAACACCTTGAATGGTGTTGCAGCACGTGTAAAACCTAAAACAATGTAAAGCTCTGAACAGCAGATCGATTAAACCAGTAGATCATAAACAGAGTTAATAATGAAACTAGGTCAGCATTAGTTTAGCGTGATGTATTTCATTCCTCTGATTGCGGGCTCTCGACGGGCTTCACGTGTTTCTGCTGCGCTGTTTTAGCGCTGAACATCTCACATGTTTCTGACCCAGACAGGCTTTAGAGTAATCTAGTAGCTCATAAAGATGAATCAGACACAACAAGCTGTTGGTTCCTAATGAGGAGAGGCTTTAATTCTAGATCTCATTTGCATCGTTTATGCCTTCGGTTTTACATATACACAGGGCCAAAACATGAACCATCCCAGAATTCATTTTAATGAACACAGCAGTGACGCTGATGACATCACAACGATCACACGGCCTCGCTCTCTTTTCATACTTAAACCTGTTGTCTACACTTTGCTTTTCTACAGCAGCGAAAACAGCATCTGGTCTGATAAAAACGTGTTAAAGACAATGTAAAAACATTAGAATAACGACAGCCGGCACAGACTGCGTATGGACTCATAGTGACGTGATGTAATGAAGGCCGGATCCTGTGAGATGATGCCGATCGCTGATGTCGAATCCCGGCAGCAGACCGGCTCGCTCTTCCTCGAGCCGAACCCTCTCCTCTTCACGGCCGCTCTCAGCATCACCCACTTCAGTTTTAGGGCCGAAGACCCAGTCTGAGGAGAGACGATGAAAACCATTCAGTTCATGTGAAGAAACAGACATAAAAACACAGGCCACAATACATCCTGCTTTGTGATGAGACATTCCTCACTGCTTTATTCAAGCAATCAGCGCGTGCGCTCACTGGGAATCAGCCACGAGCTCAGCAACATATAGATATTTAAGCTAAATATCAATCACTTATATTAAATGCATAAATATTTACACTTAAATATTTGTTTAATATTTGTTTATCAATCTTAATGCACGAGTTCTTGTGTGTGATTATTGGTTTGTGTGTTCATGCTGCAGATGTTGGCACCAAATACAACAGATGATTCTAAAAACGCACAGGAAACATGCAACTCAGTGCAGATGTGCCGTAATGGCAGCACTTGATCTTACGCGTGTATAGAGCAGTGTGTTTCCCTGAGCGTCAGTAAAAGTTTGAGCACAAAAGATGTGTGAAAAGATGGACCTCAAATATCATAGTCACTGCTCAAATTTTGCAGAAGATGCTGAAAAAGGATTTTCTTGAAGCTTCTAACTGTTTCATGATCAGGACAAACAGAGACTCAGGAACAATAATCACAACACACACAAACAGGAAACATACAGAAAATCAGATGAACCAAGAGGATGGAAACATGTGGACCGTGTGTCGATATCTGCGAAGGACAGGACTACATAAAAACAATGTTTTATTTTTTAATGACAGTAGCTGCCATTTGCACAAGATTTACATGCAAATCACAGAACTGCCATTTCTGTGGCCCGGATTGACAGTCAGAAGGAGGGTGATGCACATTTAAGTCTGAACCCAAAAGAAACGCCAAGTACCGCAACAGACGTCCAACCAAACAAAGGCTTACTTGAGAAAACAGCAGAAACACGACACAACACCGGGGATGCGGGAGAACGACACGCGGCCGCTGACGGTACCTGCCAGGTCACGAAGCAGGTCATCGATCAGGTGACCCACAATCGCGTACGTGGCCACAACGACCAGCACCAGTCCCACCGTGACGTACAGCACGTGCGGCGGCACAGAGATGGAGTCGCGCGCGGGAGGCCTGTACTCCACGAACGGAGACGCGTCTGACGCGTGAGACTGCAGCGAACGCTGAGAACCCGCGGCCCACGGGAGCCTCTCTTCTGACGAACCGGACGAGGAGGAAAGCAAAGAGTCCATGTCGGCCGACGGCGTCCGTCCCGGAGCAGGTGTGATTGAATTCTCATCGTTTAACGCTCCTTCTGACCGACAAATCTGCTGTTCAGAAAATGAGAACGAGAGAGAGAGAGACATATAGGGCAGCGCACTTAATTACAGCTCACCACATAAAGTAATAAAGAAGGTAAAGAAGATTTCAAAGTTTTCTAATAACAAACAATATCTGCCTGGATTACAGGGAAATGATTGAGCCGCAGAGAACCAGAAGAAGATTAAGCCTGTTTTAATCAAATCCTGAGTTCCCCCAGCGTGTGTTCCAGCAGACCGAACATTCCCAAGATTAGGAGAACAACGCCCAGAGATTCCCGTCTAATCCACCAAAGGAGAGAAGAACAGGAAGGAAGAACGATTCGTGCCAGATAAACGAGCAAAATCAGATCTGAAGTGTGTCATTTCTGCATCACCAGCGTCACACGACCGCAGGAACACTTCGCCCGACAGACTCTACGGCAGCGGTGCCCAACCCTGTTCCTGGAGATCGACCTTCTTGCAGAGTTTAGTTCCAACCCTGATCAAACACACCTGTCTGTAATTGTCAAGTGCTCCTTCAGATCCTAATTAGTTCAGGTGTGTTTGGTCAGGGTTGGAGCTGAACTCTGCAGGAAGGTCGATCTCCAGGACCAGGGTTGAGCACCCCTGCTCTACGGTTAACGCACTGATAGATCTACAGAAACCTGCTGTAACTCAAATGCAGTTCTTACCTTGACACTTAAATTCTTTGTGCACGTGATCTAAGACTACACTCCTCGTGCTACTGAGCCGTGCCGCTCTATCTACTCTGATGGATAAACTTCATCTGGATCCTCTGAATTTAACCTCATGGCCTCGTGCATGAGAAACGTCCATTCCACGATTGTGATGCTGGTGTTGAACACGACGATCACAAACAGAAGCGGGTGTAACATGCTGGACTCAGATAGGCGTCTTCTAACATGCAGCGGTGGAGTGAATCTGTGCGATGTGTTGTTCTGCTATAATCCGCTGATCGTATTTGAAAACGCTGTCATACGCATCTCCAAAACTAATCCAGCAGTTTATATAATAAGCTTTCTGCACAGATCCCATAATGCACTCCTTCCAAACCCCTCCTGGACCCCCAGCACCGTACAGTCTGTATGTCTCACCCATCAGACACAACAGGTCTCTATAATGAGCTGGATCAGGCATGTTAGATACAGGACCGCTCTGCTCCAGAACTTCACATGCTTCATCATTTATTGATTTCTTCTCTCAGAAAGAATGAAATGACATGACCAGCAACTCTTTCAAGTTCATCCTTAGGAAACGGCACCATTTGTGTCTCTGTAACAAACACTATTCGACCTTTTATTGTAGTGCGTGATGCAAAGAAATGCATTTATGTTTTCAGAAACTTATCAAACAATTTTCGTGTCTCCACTCATCATATAAAAATGCTTCATGTATTTAAGAAAATGCTTCAGTATTGACTATAATAATATGTCCTCAACCTCAATCTTTATGAATATAACTGTAAACATGTTTTAAAAAGATGACTTAACATTATTTTCATCCAGTTATAATGCAGTGCTGAAGGTTTAATAATGATCTATGAATCAGTGCGGCACATGTTTAAGACGTGTGCCATTTAATGACACTTCATCTGAATATTCTTCAACTGTAGTGGTCCATCGTGGATTTCTCAAATTCAGCAGAAACTTTGTCAAATTAAATGACTGGAAAAGGGCATCGTTTCCTACTGGATGTGTTATTTTTTAAACGAATGTCTGATCTAAAGGTAAAAACAAACAAAACAAAACAAAAATCTCTCGAAATTATAATGGTCATATAAGTGAAGGACAATTGTAATAAGTAGACTCTTTTTGTCCTACCTGTAACTAAACAAGCGATCTGTAATTCCCAAACGGTGCTTTAAATAAAAGGAAAAACCCTCCGTAGCTGCGGTTGTCTGATCCAGAGGAGAAGCTCTATAAGGTGTGCGCACACTAACGAGAGCTGCGTGAGATCTACATGCTGACGGACTCTACGCTGAAGACACGGCCGCTTCGGCTTTGGCCTCTTCCGTTTCTGCCTCTTTGAAGAAGACCTCCGCCATCAAGAAGGTCCAGAAGATGATGGACATAGACACGTTGACGACGACCATGAAGATCATGAGCGGATGCAACATGCCGCCGGTCAGCAGATAACCTTTCGCTGAGGTCGCTGCGCTGAAGAGGAGCGTGTGACGAGCGTCAGTCTCTCAACAGACGCAGATAATCCGGCTCGCAGCGACACGCCGCCGTAAAGACACTGACCGTGAACACGCTCCACGACGGACAGAGAGAGCTTTAACATTCACCCTCACCGCGTATACACCCAGCAGGACAAACCATCACTATACTACCTTAAACTCACATCTACTAGTTCTTGATCTTCAAGAACTTCAAATGACCCTTGACCCTAATACACCCATATTCCCTAATATTATCTCAAGACAACAGGAGATATAATCCCCAGTATAATCTCCTGCTTATTCTTAATCTAAACCCTCACAAAGGCAGATGGCATGCTATGATGAGCACTGTTAAAGGGATCGTTCATCCAGAAATGATCATTCTGTCACGTTTACTCAAACCCGTGCGACGGGACGAAGAAGAAAGAAGATATTTTGAAGAACGACAGAAACTAAAACAGCATTGGACCCCACTGACTTTTATTGTTTGGACAAAAACACATTACACAGAATATGATCATAATGAGAGATGTTCACGTTTAATGATTTAAAAGAACACATCCATACAGCATATGAAGCAGTTACAACACAGTGACGTCTTCATGAACATGATTTTTCACGTCTGTATTTTCAGTAACGTCACTTTTCTTCATGACCTCTTGAGTCTCGGTGTGTGTGAATCAGCTGCTGATGTGTGAAGTTAGTTCTGTTCACTTTAACTAGTAACATCATCCACTAACTCGGCAGTTCCCAGCGCTGCACGTTTCTCGTGTCAGGTCTTAGAGTCTCTGCTGATGATCTGAATCAGGTGAGTTCGATTAAGGAGACGTGCAGAGCCGGGCTCCAGGAATCACTGCACTAACTAATTTAATTAACCCACAGACACACACTGATGACCATCTTCATCAACAGTCGACAAACCTTTGTCTGTCTGTGTCTGTCTGTGTCTGTCTTTCTCTGCAGTGAACGACTCTCAGCGTGACGCTCTGCATCTAATGTGTGACATTCAGACGTCTTTTTGTGCGACTGAAGGGAACAGATGAGCCGCCGCCAGTTCTGAAAAACAGAAAACAGAGCAGAAGAACAGCGAGAGCGTTTGTTCCATTTTGCAGAGGGCGGCGGGGCGTTCGCATTCACGTCTCAACAGGCTAACGTCCTCTGCTGGTTCTCCTGCTGCAGGAAGTACTCGCAGAAGAGCGCCCTGACTGCCTCTCCGTCGCGGTCGTCGGCCGACGGCGACACCTCGTCGGCGGGCTGCGGACTCTCCTCGTGCCGCACAGCCTCCTCCCAGCGCTCGTCGAACTCGTCGCCGTGCACCTCGCACACGTTGTGCAGGACGCAGCAGGCCAGGATCATGGTGGGCACCACGTCCATGCGGCAGTCGTTGCGCTTCAGCAGGCACTGCCAGCGCGCGCGCAGCCGCAAGAAGGCCTCGTCCACCACGCCGCGCGCCCGCTCCAGCTTGCGGTTGAAGGCCCTCTGGCCGGCCGTGAGCTCGCTGGACTCGGGGTAGCTCTTCAGCAGCCAGCTCTTCAGCGGGTAGCCGGCGTCGCCCAGCATCAGGTAGCCCAGCGGCCGGCCCATGAAGTCCAGCGGCGGGTCGTGCAGCAGGAAGCCGCCGTCGCAGCCGCGCGCCCACAGCGTGGAGTTCTGCAGGATGGCCGAGTGCTCGGTGCTGCCCGGGAAGCCGGCGCACACGTCCCAGAACTGGCCCAGCCCGTTGACGGCGCCCTGCGTGACGACCGACAGCCAGCCGCGGCTGTTCCAGTAGTTGTCGGTGTTGCTGGACGGAGCGATGATGGGCACGTGGAGGCTGCCGACGGCACCCACGCAGTGCGGGAAGCCCCAGCGGGTCGCGAAGAGGCGTGCGGCATCCTCCAGCTCGTGCTCGCTGGGCGTGCGCAGGTACAGCGGCCGCAGCAGCAGCACGATGGCGTGGCACACGTCCCGCACGCACTTGCACACGGTGGAGCGGCCCACGCCGAACAGCGTGCTGATGGTGCGGTACTCCACGTTGGAGGCGAGACGCCACAGCGCCACGGCCACGCGTTTCTCCAGCGGCAGCGCCGGGCGGAGCCGAGTGTCCTGCCGGTTGAGGCGCGGCTTCAGTTTGCCGCAGAGGAGGAAGAACGTCTCTTTGGTCATGCGGAACTTCTCCAGCCAGTCGGACGGCTGGAACTCCCTCATGACCACGCGCTCCCACCAGTCGGTGCTCTCGATGTTGCTCCAAACCCGCGTGGGACGCGCCGGCAGGTCGCTGGTCGGACGAGACGTCTGAGCGATCATCATCTAGGAGAGGAAAGCAATCGTGTTGTAGTTACCTGCACGTTTCGTGAATACAGAGAACGTCTCACATTCGCATGATATGAAACACATTTGCAGGCGTGAGCAAAATGAAGAAGCATTTCCTTAAAGATAAAGGTAAACTCAATATTCAAAAAATCTGAAGCATGCAGGTGTCAGACGTAAACGAAACACAGATCATTTTGGCATCTAACTTTTTTATTCAATATTTTGAGCTCAAGACAGACTCCATTCAGAAGCGGACACTGCAACAGCTAGGTTTCAGGCGCATCGGGGTCGTTTCATGATTCTCACCATGATCATCCTCTTGTGCCTCTGGTGAAAATACTGTCTGTGCGCGACGCGCCGCTGAACTTCGCGTCTGCGCTGCGCGTCCGCGCTGGTGACGTCGCGCCGCCGCTTCATCAGCACGTAACTGAGCGTGAACATCAACGAGCGCAGCGTCTCGTCGTTTGCCATGTTTCCGCCTTTACTTTCAGCTCGGAGGTCCAAACGCCGCTGCAGACGCGCGATATGATTCACGACGAGCCGCGATCGGTCTAGTTATTCCGCGCACGCGAGGTCACTCCATCATTGTTAGTCCTGGCTCTGCTAACGCGCTCCTTACGCTTCTTCTGCTGCTCTGTTCACGTGACGTCACGCTGCAGCGCCGCCTGCTGGCCTCACGTCATCACAATAATGTAACAGTTTTACAGTTGCACTGTATCACGTTCTGTCTGTTGTCTTTTGTTTATCCGTTTATTGTTTGATGCATTAATTCATCGATCACCATGAAAATGTGCTGCTTGGTTCATTTGCACATTATTGTAAAGATGACAAACTAGAATGTTATCTAATTATTTGAACAAAGTCGTATAATTATTATCATAAACAAACAATTTTATGGTGTCAAATCAGAATCTTTGAATTAAAAAGCAAGACTTGATATAACAAGAACTGTTTATGTCTTTTATTCCTCATATGGATGTTTTTGGTTTGTTTAGTTTTGTCCCTGGACTATATAGATAGATAGATAGATTTTACTAGATTAGCTTAGTGCAGTTGTCAGTACAAGGTGCAGTGTAGAGTATAGCAGGGTTTAAATGAGAAGTATAAAACACAGAAGGTGCATTATTCAGAATGAGGCATTTGTAAATATATAAACATACAGGCTGTGAACATGTCAGTGCAGTGGGCATCATAAAGTAGAATATACAAAGAAATGTGCAACAATAATAACAGATGATGCTATAGTTTTGTTATATATACACAGTCAAACCAAAATATCTTCAGACACCTTCAACATTTCTCACAGTTTAATCGCAATATAGTTTAGAAAATGGTAATAAAATATGATGTTAAACTGTGTCAGAACAAAGTCATCTTGATAATGTCAGAAAACTATGATAGAAAGGTATATAATGAATTAGGCTGAATAGCTGTCAGCTGTTAAATTTAAGTACACCATTATAATACCAATTTAGGTCAACCAGATACAAAGCAATGGTTAATTTTGTTCAGTCTGTGGTGTAAAAAGGTCACATTAGCAGTAAAAGAAAAAATACTTAAGCAAAATATGGTCAGGTCAAAGTGTCTGAATAATTTTTGGTCCCAAATTTTTTACTTGTTTTACTGCTAGTCCACTGTATGAAGAATATTGGGGTATAATATGTCACACTTTATTTTGCAATCACTTATCACACGCTCTACTTCGGCCTCATCAGTGTAGATGTGTGTGTGTGTGTGTGTGTGTGTGCACCTGGTATTTATCACGTTATGGGGACGTAATGTCCCCACAAGGATACCAGTAATTTTTTTTAGGTCCCAATGAAAAACAGGCTTATAAATCATGCAGAATGTTTTTTTTTTTCTGAGAAAGTAAAAGTGTGCACAGTCTCCTGTGAGGGCTAGGTTTAGGTGTAGGCGATAGAAAATATAGTTTGTACAGTATAAAAACCAGTACGCCTATGGAATGTCCCTATAAAACATGGAAACACAACGTGTGTGCGTGTGTGTGTGTGTGTGTGTGTGTGTGTGTCACCTGGTATTCATCACGTTATGGGGACCAAATGTCCCCACAAGGATAGTAATACCAGTAAATTTTGACCTTGTGGGGACATTTGTGAGGTCCCCATGAGGAAACAGGCTTATAAATCATGCAGAATGAGTTTTTTTGAGAAAATAAAAGTGTGCACAGTCTCCTGTGAGGGCTAGGTAAAGTAGCGGCAAAGTAACAGAGCCGTAAAGCACTGACAAGCTACGCCAAAATCGCGCGCAAAATCGAATCGCGATTTTGGCGTAGCTTGTCAGTGCTTTACGGCTCTGTGTATTACTTGCCGCTCCAGCTGAACGCACGTGGTGGAGCTTTACTACTAATCAAAGTCCCGGCTTCATTGACTAAACGCGCCTCACGACATCGTGCGATTAATCGTTGCAGCCCTAGTTCACAGTCAGTTCATTGATCGTCTGGATGTTGAGTGTGAGATTGTTGTCACTGCTGAACTTCCTCCTGCAGCCCGTCTCATCATCACTGTCCACCACAGTGTCATCTACAAACTTGATTATGGAGTCAGAGCCGGGTGCAGCTGTGAGTGAAGAGCCAATTAATAATACACTTTATTTTTTAGTTTATTTAGCTAATATTTTAAGTCTTTCACAAAGTTAACATTTTTGGTTAAAATAATAGCAGTATTATAATGTTAAATAATATTTATAAATGAATAAATGTTCATTTGATAATACGTTTATATTGTGATAATGCTATAAATAAAGTACTGACACATACATTCAAAAATAGCATCGTAAACGTTTTTTTAATTCGTTTTCAAATGAATTCACATTTCATCTTAGGAACGCTTCCGCCTCCCGTGTCCATGACAACAGAATCGCATCTTGCGAATGAAAACAATGACGTCAGCAGCGTCACGTTACCCGTGATGCCTCGCGGTGGAAGGACAACAAGCAGCTCGCGCAAACAGTCGCGCACAACCGGCTCGTTTTGAAGAATTAAAGCCATAAATCCGGTATGAACTTAAAGATTTCATTCACTGAACATCTGACACGGGTCTCACGGGGTCAGGACGAGCTCGTTCCTCCTTCAGTCAAACACTCACAACTCACAACAGATGAGCGGAATAAAACCCTGTTTCTTGACATGTACCATGGTATAGTTAAAGGAAGCTCGAGCAGCACATACACACCAGGTTGTACGAGCATGATCGTGATCGGTATCGGGGTGTTTTAGTGTGAAATCAGCTCGGCTGAGGCGAGTTTGTGTTTGTGATCGTGAGTGATCTGTCACAACTTTCTTCATTCATTAGTCGTTATTCTGTCGAATTGTTTTGTCTGTGTGTGTCACAGCATCAGTGTTTGTATCTGCCTCTTTCTCTGTCAGTCAGAGTTTTTGCAGATTGATCCGGTGATTGATGAGTGAATGAGCAGATTGTGATTCACAGCAACTCATTTGTGTTTCTGTGATCGAATCAGGTGTTTCTGGTGCGTCTTTAAGATCCCTGATCCTTGAGAATGAACAAACACAACAAGATGTGTTGTAGAAGAGACCTCTAATTAGCTGCCCCGCTCATTAATCGTGCTCATAGAGTTACTGTCATTATTATCGTCATCATGAAAGCAGCTTGTTTTCTGAGTGTAGTGGATCTCTGTGTTCTTGTATTGTTCGTGCACTGAAGCAGGTCTTTTCCGTCCAAACGCGGCCGCTGCAGATCACGGCAGATGTTTGGGTCGCCGGTGTCCGCCGTGTCCTTCCGACTCGGGATCTGTAGTCTGGTCTGATCACTCATGAGAGTTTTTCTCCACAGGAACACACTACGACTGCCCTGGTCTCATTCGGTCATGGACCAGGACTACGAGAGCCGGCTTTTACGACAGATCAACATCCAGAATGACAACTCGGGCAGTCCCGTCGTAAGTCGAGTTTGACTTTCTGTGCTTACGTTCAAGTGAAATCTTGATCACATGTGATGTACTAATCGTGTGTTTGCTGCAGAGAGTCACAGAGGTCATGCGTTCCTTGACGCCCACAAACTCGCCCCTGTCGTCACCCAGCAAACACGGAGACAGATTCATCCCGTCCCGCGCCGGGGCCAACTGGAGCGTCAACTTCCACCGCATCAACGTGAGTCCTCTCGGCTCCAGCGTCCCGTCACCGACGGTCTGATCGTCAGCAAACACTGCATTACTGCTTTAATTTACTCTTCTTTTCTCATTGATTTCTGCAGGAGAATGAAAAGTCGCAGAATCAGAACAGGAAGACCAAAGACGGCACGTCAGACAACAGCAAAGGTGACGTCGGTCCTCGCGTTTCAGACCGTTCTGATGGCGTGTGACGCGTCGGTCACCGTTTACATTAGTGTTTCATCAGTGACTGAATCGTTACACATTTGTTCCACTGAATACTGAATATACATTCAGTCATATTCGTTAACGAAGCGTTAGAGTCTGTAATACAGCAAACAGTAGCTTCTCCAGTGAAGCTGAGACACAACACGCATAACCCTTTCTAAATTTTTTTCATTTAGAAAAAAAAAATCATGTTCCTCTTCAAGAACTAATCTACCCATAATCCTCAGCAGTTCTCTGCCATTCCCATGAAGCACTGCAAAAGATGTGATCAAGTCAGATTCTCTTTTATAGTTAAATATTTTGCAATACATTTCAGATTTACTGTATCTTGAGTCTTTTTCGTCATGAATTTCACATTGCATGTCATTTATGATAAAGCAGTGCTTCATGGGACGTTTTTTGTGTGATTGTAACGATTGTAATGTTCTCAAAGGTTTGGTTCACGTCTCAGTGTTTTCAAATTAATGGGAAAAATCCCAAGGCCGTTCACTACTTCCTTTTCACCACAAACATTTGACGTGATCTTCCTCACGAGGGTGCGGTTACTATGACGACAGGCTCACACCGGCGTCGTCCCGTCTGTCTCTCTGCGCAGCTGACGGTCTGGCGTACTCGGCGCTGCTGAAGAACGAGCTGTTGGGCGCAGGAATAGAGAAGGTGCAGGATCCACAGACCGAAGACCGCCGACTGCAGCCGTCCACACCTGAGAAGAGGAGACTCTTTAGTGTGAGCGAACCTTCAGTCTGTCATTCTTTCTGTCTGCCCGTCTGTCTTTCTCACGCTGGTTTTACTCACAGGTGAATTTCATAATCATTTATCAAGCTCTGCCTCCTGCTTTTCTGCTGATGTTACCTTTTTTCCAGCTCTATAGCTGTTATCACAGTATCTTCAGTGTGAATCTGCAGTATTGTGATGTTTTGTGTGTGTGTGTGTGTGTGTGTGTGTGCTGCAGTATTCTTTGAGTGCCAAACGTTCCCTCCCTGATGACGGTAACAGCGTGTCGCCGTACTCCCTGTCGCCCGTCAGCAGTAACAGGTGAGCGTGTCAATCACAGACTGTGATACGAGTGTGTAGATGTGTATTTAAAGTCAGTAAAAACACAACATGTGATGATGTTTTTTCCTATTAGAAATTATATTAAATAAAATGAGTCTTGTATTAAGTTGCTTTGTTTTGTTTTGAGACATTATTTTCAGTCAGAATAAGTAAATGTGCTGAAGTATCATGAAAATAATATCAATGCAAATGTTCTGAATGAAATAAAAACAGGCTGTGTTTTTCCCAGTTTATGACCTGTTTTCTGTGCGTTTAGTCAGAAGTTGTTGCGTTCTCCGCGCAAACCGACGCGGAAGATCTCCAAGATCCCGTTTAAAGTGCTGGACGCTCCGGAGCTGCAGGACGACTTCTATCTGAACCTGGTGGACTGGTCCTCATTGAACGTGCTGAGCGTCGGCCTCGGCACCTGCGTCTACCTGTGGAGCGCCTGCACCAGCCAGGTGTGTGTGTGTGTGTGTGTGTGTGTGTGTGTGTGTGTGTGTGTGTGTGTGTGTGTGTGTGTGGTAGTTTGTCTTGTCCTGATTGGTCAGACTGGTTCATTCTGTGTTATTGAATGTTCATGTGAGTGAACTTTTTTTTTATTTTATAGTTTTTTTTATAGGATTTAGTCAGTATGGTTCTGATTTCACATCCAGGTTTAAAGAAAACTAAATAAAAACAAGCTTATTTTTACCCACATACTTTAAGTAGTTTGTATTACATTAAATTAATTTTGATCTGCATTGTTATAAAGATTCAGTCAGTAATTACAGTGATTTGGGTCTCAGAAGCTCTGCTGTATGTGATCATCGCTGTCTGATTTTGTTGCGGTTCCTCATCACTTTCAGCAGAGGAATACATCTCAAGAATCATCCACAGAACCTTTAAAATGCCCTGTGTTTAAAGATGAGCAGTGAACATCCTCATAACAGAGGAACGCATGTCTGTCGCTCACGGATCTTATTAACGCAGGCGTGTGTTTGGTCGCGCAGGTGACGCGGTTGTGCGATCTGTCGGTGGAAGGAGACTCGGTCACGTCTGTGGGCTGGTCAGAGCGCGTGAGTGAAGCTCTCGTGTTAAACAGGCGTGCGCCGCTCTGCCGTTTCTCTGACGGTGTCGTGTGTTTCAGGGGAATCTGGTGGCGGTGGGCACTCATAAAGGCCTGGTGCAGATCTGGGACGCGGCGGCGGGGAAGAAGCTGTCCGTGTTGGAGGGTCACACGGCTCGCGTGGGTGAGTGCGAGGCGCGCGTGCGGCCGCTTTTGCTCCCGTCATCGGCTGACGTCTGCGTGCGTGTGTTGTCGCGTGTCTCAGGTGCGCTGGCGTGGAACGTGGATCAGCTGTCGTCGGGCAGCAGGGACCGTCTGATTCTGCAGCGGGACATCAGAGCGCCACCGCTGCAGTCCGAGCGCCGCCTGCAGGGTCACAGACAGGAAGTGTGCGGACTGAAGTGGAGCACCGACCACCAGCTGCTGG
The DNA here is from genome assembly GCA_012976165.1 of Labeo catla. Taxonomy (NCBI): domain Eukaryota; kingdom Metazoa; phylum Chordata; class Actinopteri; order Cypriniformes; family Cyprinidae; genus Labeo; species Labeo catla. Next base: position 70,960 of record VONZ01000952.1, read on the forward strand.
CCTCCGGAGGAAACGACAACAAGGTGCGTAGACGGGGTCCAAAACGCTTCGTGATTCTCACGGAGCACATCAGAAACACGTGTGACGACATCACGCTTGTAGCATTAACACAAATGTGTTCTGAGAAGCTCCACCTGCTGTCAGTCTGTAGGAAACTCACCTTTTTCAAGAGTTTATTTGTTGTGCTTCTGTAAGTTTCCACCTTTGTGAACTTTTCACTCCTGACGATTCCGCATCTCTGATTTAGAAGCAGCTGTGTGCAGATCATTTTCTGTGCTTTATCACGCGGCGTCAGTGACGTACTCGGCGATGAAATGGTGTGACCGGCGTCTCTCTGTGTGTGTGTGCAGTTGTTGGTGTGGAATCACTCCAGCGTTCTCCCCATGCAGCAGTACACGGAGCATCTGGCCGCGGTCAAAGCCATCGCGTGGTCTCCTCATCAGCACGGGCTGTTGGCGTCCGGCGGCGGGACGGCCGACCGCTGCATCCGCTTCTGGAACACGCTGACGGGTCAACCGCTGCAGTGCACCGACACCGGATCGCAGGTCTGCAACCTGGCCTGGTCCAAACACACCAACGAACTGGTACGTGCCGCTGAGCTCAGCAAAACCCGAATCGGCTCTTCCGCTAAACCGGCACGATCGGAGTCGGGTGTTTGTAACATTACTGTGTTGCTTTTGGTTTTGCTGTATTGCTTTTCCTCTTTTGTGTTGATTTAGTAAAAATGGTTCCTCTGACTGAAAACGTGCAGACACAGAACACTGAGATACGGATTTATGTATTTATTACTCGGTGATGAACTCCAGCTGTCTGTCTGTCCGTCTGTAGGTCAGCACTCACGGATATTCTCAGAATCAGATCCTGGTGTGGAAATATCCGTCTCTCACTCAGGTTGCTAAGCTAACGGGTCATTCCTACAGAGTCCTTTACCTGGTAAGATCACACTAACCTGTTTGTAGGTTATGTAGCTCACTAAAAGCCTAATAGCAGCTAGGGCTGCACAACTAATCGAACACGATTTCCATGCGCATTTTGTCAATAAAGCCGGTTCTGTAATCAGCCGTAAATCTCCATCACCTGCTTTCAGATGGAGCAGAAACTACTATACAATATTACTAGATGATATTATTGCACAATTATGAAATCCAAAGAAATCGTTTGTGATAATAACAGCTGTTTGCGTAGCTTCTCAGTGAACTACGGCTCCGTGTAGGTAGCACATCTGAAAGCATGTGAAAATACTACATTTAATAACGTTTTTACTCCAAACTCACTTCGCAACGTCTGTCGAGCATTTGAAATAAATCCTTGTGTGAGATGATGTGGCTTCTTACACAGAATAAGGCACACAACATATTTCATTGTATTCTAAGCAGTGGTAAAGGCATTGTATTAAAAATATACTTTATTATAATGCAAATTATAATAATAAGAACTCAGATAAACCATATATTGTCATAGTCGTGTGTTTATTAGTCATGTTGAATCTGTGAGTTAAATCTTATGTTTATTCAGCTGCAGCGATCGTGATTTCATGGGTGTCTTCTTCGGGCGAACTTGGCGTTTCTGCACAGCGGCGCCCTCTGGCCTTCCGATGAAGATTTACTGCTGATCGCAGAACCGTACTTTACTGAAAGATACGCATGACAATCGCAGCTTCTGCCTAATCGCGATTACGATTTCATTTCGATTTATCGAGCAGCCCCACTAGCAGCGCTGCGAAAGAAAATAAATCTAGAAAATAACTTTCTACTCAACCTCGGTAATCAACTCTTGTGGTTGGGTGGTAGATCATCCTGATCCTGAGGTTGAGAAGATCTGTGAAATGAGTTTCAGATGCGCATTAACCGGTCATCTTGATGTGTTTCGTCAGTTTAATGTCGTTGCTGTGTGTTTTTAAGGCCATGTCACCAGATGGAGAAGCCATCGTCACTGGAGCCGGAGACGAGACGCTGCGATTCTGGAACGTTTTTAGCAAAATGAGATCAACGAAGGTAAAGAGACGCATTAAACACGGATGACTTCACATGTGAAACTGATTCAAACGTAGGGCCTGTTCACACAGGATGCATCTTTGCGTGACGCAGCGCTCAGGAATGGTTTTTAAAAAGCGCAGCACTTCATTTGCCATGTTGCCTCCAATAAAACAGTTGCCATGACAACTCCGCCTCGGTAGTCTTCTGATTGGTCCACTGTTTTGGAGCTAAAATTGATGATCTTGTAAAAGTTGAAATTCTGATAACTTAACACGTCGTCTTAAAAACGCGGCGCTTGCGCGAAGGACACGCATCTGTCCAGTACGTTACGAAAACAACGGCAAAGTAGCACATTGGAATGGAAAAACGCGTTGTGTGTGAACGACCCCTTAGTTATCCATATAAATATTAACAAATGAAAGAGTTGGGGAAAACGTAATAAAATGTACAAGTTAAAGTAACTTTATATTGTTGTATTATAGAGCATGACGAAATGACGCTCGTGTTTTCTTTGTTTCTTCAGGAATCCATATCAGTTCTGAACCTCTTCACACGGATCCGATAATAACGGTGAAACGGAGAACGACGAAATCAATAAACTGATCATCAGTCACACAACCTCCCCATTTTCTCTGGTGCTGTTTGACAACAGGAAGTGATGGAGGCGGAACAGGAAGTGTGGTGTTTGGAGACTGTCATTACTGCCAAATAACTGTGTGTGTCATTCGAGATTGTTTGACGTCACCGCTGTGCTTTCTCATTTTACAGATTGTTATTATTATTATTATTATTATTGTTGTTCTACAGATGATTTGTTTGCTGTATGTCTCTGTTCTGTCTGTCTGCCTTATGTAGAACATCATTGAAGCCTTATGTTGTTATTATGGAGAGACGCTTTTCTTTCTTTTAAGGGAAATACAACTTTTTAGAGCCTTTTTACAATCAGAAATTTAAAAGAAAAATCATTTTACATTGCATCTCAGTTTCAGAGTCGCTAATTGAGTGTTTGAAACGATTGCGTTCGATTCGTTTGACTCCGTTCAGATTATGGACTCGTTCAGATGATCGTGTGACTTTAAAGATTCCTGTTGTTTCTCCAGAATCAGACGCGATTCACGTCTTCAGATGAGAAACGCTGAGCTTTATTTGAGTTCAGGTGATTGTTTTCTCCAAGTGTTTACATGTTTTTCAAGCTTCCTGAATCAGGTTGAGTTTTTATTGTTTTTACTGCGGCGTGAATGACGGGCTGCTTGTTGTGGGTGGAGTGTTTGTTATTTATTGGTTTGGAGTCGATGTGTGTTGAATGATGAGTGTTTGGTGCCACAAACGGCTGAATCAGTAAAACGGCCTCAAAGAACGAAACTACTAAACAAAAGAACATAGCAGTTAAAAATATATTGATTTCATACAGTGGAAATGAATAAAAACATGTTCCTCATATTGAGGCTGTGTGTTTGATTTAATTGTTTGTGTGTGTGTGTGTTCTGGTAAATATGAGGACACAAATGTGTATGAAGACATGGGTACTACAATGTAAACATGCTTTATGAGGTTTACTCTTCCTGAGCCCCCGTAAACCAAATGTCTTAAAAAAAAAAAAACATACTAAATGGTGTTTTATGAAATTTAAAATTGGCAGTAGTTTTGTGTTAGGTTAGGGTTAGGACGATAGAAAATACAGTTTGGACAGTAGGTAAACCATTACGCCTATGGAGGCTGCAAGGCTCTGTATGTGTTTTAAGACTTTCACTTTTGTTCAGAAATGAAGTGGGTTTTTTTTTTTTTTCATCACGATAGTCCTTTCTCAAACTCTTGAGAAATCATGCACTTTACACATTAGATATATTAATTACAGATCACTTCCATTTAAATACAATAAAATAGGCAGGAAAGAGTTTGACATGGACATAGACTGAGTCTCATGAAATACAGTAAATCATTTCACAAATCTGTTTTTTTTTTTTTTTTTTACTTTTTTTATACATTATGTGTGTGTGCTTGTTTAGTATTTGTAATTCATTGTATATAAATACAACAGAATCTATGTAATGTTCTCGTTTAGTGAGATGAATTATTGTGTGTGTGAATTTTATCTGTTATTTTATTTGCAGCTCATAATGATTCACAGTCACACAGCAGACAATGAGACAGACAGAATCTGACACAATCAGTGTCAGATGAAGATCTGCTCCGTCGTTTAACATTCATGAGCGTCCGGCGTCATCTGTGATTCCCACAATGCTCCTGTGATTAGAAACAAACGGCCAAACCCTGATAAACCCCATCAATCTCACAAAACCTGCCAAAAACACGTGTAGGCCACAATCTATTTCAAAATCAAAAGAAAAAAAGAATGCTTGTTTTAGGACCGCTAAGATGTGCCGTTATTTTCATGCCAATTAAATGACTGTCGTGAAGAAATTCATTCTGTCTGGACACAGAGGTTTATTTAAAGGGGTCATCGGATGCCCATTTTCCACAAGCTGATATGATTCTTTAGGGTCCTAAAGGAGAAGTCCACTTCCAAAACAAGGATTCACATATAATGTACTCACCCCCTTGTCATCCAAGATGTTCATGTCTTTCTTTCTCCAGCCGTAAAGAAATTATGTTTTTTGAGGAAAACATTTCAGGATTTTTCTCCATATAATGGACTGATATGGTGCCCCGAGTTTGAACTTCCAAAATACAGTTTAAATGCGGCTTCAAACGATCACAAATGCGGTTGTAAATGATCCCAGCCGAGGAAGAAGGGTCTTATCTAGTGGAACCATGGGTTAATTCCATAAAAATAATACAATTTATATACTTTTTAATCTCAAATGCTTGTCTTGTCTTCCTCGGCTGGGATCGTTTAGAGCCCTTTGAAGCTGCATTTAAACTACATTTTGGACTCTTATCATTATAGGGTGACGTGTACATACACTGCCAACACACATTAATGTTCAAACAACATGTAAAAGCAGGCAGTGAGATTTAATAATCCAGTGAGATTTTTGTGTGGAGCACAGGCTAACCCTCGTGCAAACAGAGATCTGATCTCTCCATCATTCAATCCAGTCTGTCTTAAGAAACAGAAAAAACGGAGACAGACTAAATCCAGAAGAACTGTGGCAACATCTCCAAGATGCTTTAAGAGACCTACACCTACAAAGCTACAGTACTGTTAACATTTTTAGGCACAGAAAATGAGGATGCTGTCAAAAACAATGTCATAAATAGATTTCTTTATCAATGAACTTTTATTAACTAAAATAAGTATACATTTGATGTGACCATCCTTTGCGTTTAAAGCAGCTTTTGCCCTATGTGCACTTGTGCAAAGTTTTTCAGGCAGCTTTGCAGGTAGGTTACTTGAAACATCTTGGAGATGTTGAAACAGTTCTTCTGGATTTAGTCTGTCTCAGTTTGTTCTGTGTCTTCATGTCATTCCAGAGACAGACTGGATGATGGTGAGATCAGATGTCTGTGTGGAGCACTGGCTGTTGTCAGACTCATTGTGCAAACAAAAATCTCACTAGATCATTACAATTAATGGCAAACAGAATGTTTGGAAATGTAAACTGATATTTTTTACTGACACACCACAGCAAAAGATAGAAATAACTTACTTTAAACCATTTTTTAGCTGGTGAAAATACTAGTGGCCTAAGACTTTTGCACAGTACTGTATATAAAAACTTAATTTTTGATTATTAATATGTGTTGCTAAGAACTTAATTTAAACAACTTTAAAGGTGATTTTCTCAATATTTAGATTTTTTTGCACCCTCAGATTCCAGGTTTTCAAATAGTTGTATCTCAGACTAATATTGTCCTATCCTAACAAACCACATCTCAGCTGTCAGAGATGTATAAATCTCAAATTTCAAAAAATTGACTCTTATGACTGGTTTTGTGGTCCAGGGTCACAGGTATGATTTGGAGGTGAAATGTGCCCTGATCATTGAGCTTCAGCACCGCAGTGACCGACATCAGTGTCGATCGACTCCATTACAAATCCTCCTTTTACAGTAGTTTTGTGGTTTCCTGTTGCTTTATTAAGAGATGATGATATTCTACAGACCCTGATTGAGATAGTTAATCATTTGATTCACATTGAGCTCATTAAACCAGACCGACGCTGAGAACGACTTCAGTGTCGAAGAAAACAACACCGGCGACCGTCAGCGAGGATCACAAGGTCACGCGCCTACTGAGGTCACGACCTCTGACCTCTGTAAGGCTCCTTCAGTGTCTCAGGAAGAGTGAGGGATGGAGATGAAGGAAATCATTTAGGATTACAGCGCGGGTCAAACAATAGCGTGGCATCAGCATATCGTTGAGATCCGGCGTGATACGAGATGAGTCTCTGCAGCAGGTATTTGTTAATGAGACTCTGTGAGAAAGAGAGTCTGATCACAGCGGCGTAATCCTCTTCTTGTCCTGCTGTGACACACAGAGTCGCTGCCGTCATAATCCACACGTAATGCTGAGACTGACGCTCAATCTCCTCGTCGTGCGGCTCCCGCGGATCGGCTTCATCTGCGGACCGAGCCGCGTCGGCACAACAAACGGCCGTCGACGCACACCGGACGAGGAGCGAGGAACGCGAGACCTCGTCAGACGGGGCGTCGAAGGGTCGCAGCTCACCGGAACGTGACACCGCATGACGGGCGTTCAGCAGAAGCATTTCTCTCGCTCACACGCTACAGAAGGTCGTGGGTTCGATTCTCAGTGAATGCATGAGCTTCGAAACATGTGCACTTTAGTCTGTGGATAAAAGCAGGAGTGTCCAACTCCAGAAAATGACAAAAACACCATTACAGCATCACAGAGATGATGAACGTGTGTAATTTCCCTGAAGTTAACCTGTTCTCTCTCTCCGGTGGGACGTGAACTTCGGCTCAGCAGCTGGAGGGAAACGGTTTAGCGTGTCAGACTGAGGAATGACTTCCTGTTTCCTGCAGATCCACATACGGACACGAACGCAGCATATGGGCCCGAAAACGTCAAGCGTTCCTGTGAGACGTCACCACCTGCATCTTCTCTGATGAGAACAGATCCCGCACCATTGCTAAGCAGTTTTTGCTGGTGTGATGTGAATGTTCTGATGTTTCTGTGTTTTTCTTCCGAAGTTCACGTCCCGCCAGAGGGAGAGAACAGGTTAACTTCAGGGAAATTACACACGTTCATCATCTCAGTGATGCTGTAATGGTGTTTTTGTCATTTTCTGGAGTTGGACACTCCTGCTTTTATCCACAGACTAAAGTGCACATGTTTCGAAGCTCATGCATTCACTGAGAATCGAACCCACGACCTTCTGTAGCGTGTGAGCGAGAGAAACGCTTCTGCTGAACGCCCGTCATGCGGTGTCACGTTCCGGTGAGCTGCGACCCTTCGACGCCCCGTTCAGGAGTGTCTGTGTTCATTTGGGCATGTCTGATCTCCAGCACGCTCTCCTCAACAACACACACGAGATCTGTAGAAATGGGACAACAGATCCATATAGCAAATCAGACCTAAATTTGCAACACATCATAATCATGATAATCATAAATAAAATGAGCATGGATCATCCCAATCACAAGACACGCTATTGAGAGCGTCCAGCAGAGGGCACAATCTCATCTGAGCCTGTAAACACCTCTAATCATCTTTATCATTGAAATGAGAGCAGCTCTTCAGATTCCCAGAATACAATATTCCTGTAAGACTCCTGACGGATCATAAGAGCAGATCTCCATCTCAGCGCTCATGATGGACACCATCACACGGGTCTCCTCAAATATCTTCAACAATACAGGCCAGCGGATTGAATTATTTATAGGTCTGGAGTGTGTGATATGATGATTCACATGCTAATAAAGCTCTTCAGCTTTGAGTTGTTCTTCTGAAACAGTTACATTCGTATTTCACGGCCGTCCATTCGGTCGGATTATTACCCGTGAACGATCAGTTGCTGTCAGTGAATGAAGAATATGAAATATGAGCATTTATCATCAATGCTTCTGTCATAATTGTCTCACTATAATATCTCATAAGATGTACGTTTGGTGAAGTGACACTTGTAATTTAATTCAAACGTAAATATATATATATATATATTTTTATATGGACAAATTAATGAAAATATAAATCATTTGAAGTTAAAATGCTATAACAATAAATCATTTCAAATGAAAAGAAAAAATACATAGATATATTTAAAAACTAATATTCATGTATTAAGACATTTAAAAAAATATTTTAAAAAATAATAATAATTTGGCTGCTTTTCTTTGTCTGTTAGCTAACGGCTTTTTTGGTCGGTTTTGATAAATGCTTTTTTACCCCAAATTGTATATAGTTGTTGTTGTCTGGGGTGAATCACTCTTACACAAAACGGCATCTTTACCTGCAGAAAAATCTGCTTCATGTCACTTCGAGAGTGTGAACACACGGGAAGCTGAACTGGGATGACAGGAAGAGGAATTTACTCAGTTACACATCAAGCATGAATTTTGTCACATTTTCCCACTATTAAATATAATGAAACATTATAAATATAACATCTATATATGCCACCAATCAGTGATCAGTCGTGTAATGTGTGTATGATGGCACATGAGTAATTCATAGTGAAAATGATATGTATTGTACGTGTGTAAATGAGTGATGATGATGGTGATGGTGATGAAGAGCCGGTTTCCTGTGGTTTGAGGGGTAATGAACCAGTGGCGCCTCGAGAAATTTTTCATAGGGGTGGCCAGATGGGGCCACTTAAAATCTTGGGGTGGCACACCAAAACTATAAACCATAATTTCAGAATTGTATTCTACTGTTGTAGTAAACCGGCCTGTAGAAAACTATCAGAAAGACTTAAGGAAACTCCTACTGATACTTTGGTTTATTGTGTTATATTTAATGTTACTAATGATATAATGTGCATAGACTAATAACAGTACAGTTAACATTTTGAGAGGGCTGGCTACTGTGTGCGATCGAAGGTCTAGAGCGGCTTGCCTGCCTGGCTGTGCATTAGGGATGATGCATAACTGATGCTACTAAAATTTATACTGGCCAGTGGGGTGGCCAATGGGTGGTTAGGAGTCGGCCAGGTGGCCACGGCCACCCCTGGCCACCCCCTGGTGGCGCCATTGTAATGAACGCCTCAGGTTGAACCCTTTACAGTCCTGGTGAAAACCTGAACGGCTTTCAATTGGCTGCTGTGATTCGTCACGGCTGATGATCCGTTCTGTCTCTATATAAACACTCACACTTTCATTTTCCTCAAGATTCCCGTCGGCGCTCCGGTGACGTGCACGCGCGGTGGGTGGGAGCGCGCGTCCCAATGGCGCCGGTGCTGATGCTCGTTCATGACTCGAGCCGTCACCATCACCTGTTGATCCGAAGATGAAGGTTAGTAAGATCCTCATAAGAGAAAAACAGACCAGAAAAGAGCTGCGGGCGACGTTTCTTCTGTCAGTCGCGTTTTATTGTGTGACCGAGGCGTTCGTGAGCGTCATTGACGTTACACCGGTTTAAATGCTTTCTTACATAGATTTATTGGTGTATTTGATTCGTTCCATCTTCCATCTTTCTGCTCCGCTGTCTGCGTTCATTCATTCGTTCGTTCGTTCGTTCATTCATTCATTCATTCCTGATGTTCTCCAGCGCGCGCGGCTGTGATTCGGTGTCAGTTCGCTTTTGTTGCGCGGATGCTCCGGACGGGAAGACGCGCGGCTGTTTTCGTGCATCGGGCCCACAGGAGCTCAAACTCTCTGTGCAACAGGTGCCGGGCGTGTGTGGACCGAGCGGAGGTCGGTGTGAGGAGCTTCACCTCCGCCTGCTGAAGGGCGTTTCAGTCTCCGCTGCTGTCTGTCATTCACGATCTTTATCATCGCTAGGATTCGTAGGTCGTATGATCGCTACTAGCCGACACGCAGTAGATCAAACCTCCGTTACCGAGTGTTAAAGTTGCGTTTGTGAATGCTGTGTACTTTACTGAGTGATGCCTAAAAAAAACCCCACAGACGCGCGATGAATGAGAAACCGAACCGCGTTTACACGCCGAAGAGACTCCAGACTGTAAACAGACACCTAGCAACCAGCCACGATACCCTAGAAACGCTCTGGCAACAGCATAGCAACCAACCACAACACGCTGGCACTGCGCCGGTGGGTTTTGCACAGCCAAACATCACATTTTCTCACAAAACAGTCTGTTTCGCAGTCTCGACTGGTCTGTTGCATCTGGTTATGCAGCGCGGATACAGTTAGGAAAAAAAGAACCGTGCGCGTTCACAGAACCTTAGAAAGCAGCAGGGAAACCCGGAAACAAAGCCGCACGGATGCTGATGAGGCTCAAGCTGATCTACAGTCACAGAAGACGCTCCTGAACGACACCCAGAGCAGGACTGTACAGTGTGTGTGTGTGTGTGTGTGTGTGTGTGTGTGTGAAGGGTCAGAGTGATGTGAACAGCACATCTGTGTGTGTTTATACAGTCATATTAGGCATTCGCAGAATACTGCTGGCCAATCACAAGAGCGTGGCACGATATCAGAGCCCTGGACAGGAGCAGCAGAAATCGGTCAGAGATGGAGACCATCCCCCACAATCCCCTGCTGTCCGTCTCTCTCTCTCTCTCTCTCTCTCTCTCTTTCTCCTTCTGCTGCTTCAGCGCTGTTGCGTGGAAACCGGCTCTGAAACACATGAAGAGCATCAGATGCGGCTGATATAATGCTGTGCATATGACACGAGTCTCATTATCACACATTCATGCAAGAAAGGATCACAGGATTCGCTCTCTGGGAAATTATGATTGCACGATTGTTTTCCTTCGACTTTACTGACAAACAGACAGACGCTCCTCTTTTCATCTGCACATTCACAGAAAACACAGCTTTATTATCATGATGATCAACACTGACAAACACTAACACCAGTACTGAAATCGGTAAAACAGAACATCATAAAGTGAAGCGATGAGGGGGTACATCAAATGAAAACATTCAATTAAGCCACTGTCACATCCACATCTTGATGCTGATTTCTCGTTCAGTGGAGTAAATCTGAAGCAAAATAACTGCGTGAACGATCACCACAAAAACAATGAAGGTGTAAAAGGGGAAAATGTGGTCAGTTTGGGCTTTTCTGATTAGATTTCTCTCTTCAAACAAAACGCACTGTTTATGATGTTCATGTGGACAGATGTAAATGATTCCGCTGTCAATCAGTAAATCTCTGTATTGTTGATTTGTTTTCTCCTGCAGACACACGAGGAGCGAACGACTGAACCAGGATCAGCCCTGCGCTGCTGTGTGGAAGACTAGTGATTTTGTTGTGAAACTAAACAAAGACCAACAACAAAACCCAGTCTGCCTCTCAGCACAGGGCACGTCGACACAAGTTGTGTTTTATAATGTTACCGAAGTATTCAGTTAGCATTTTTTGTAATAAATGGATCGTTTTTGAAGAGTTGCTTTAACACGTTGATTTGGTTAACGGCTGTGAAACAATAAAAGTGTTTGTTTCCATCGAGTCATTAAAGGCTACAGTGTCTGCTTCAGTGTTTGTTTGTTTTTTTAACACGAAAACAGAATGTTTTCCGAATCAGAATGAGCTTTATTGCCAGGTGTGTTTACACATACGGGGAATTTGTTGTAGTGACAGAAGCTCCACAGTGCAACAGAATGAGCGTGACAAGACAAGACACAGACAATAAAAAGAACAAAATAGTCATTGTGCAAAGTAGCAAAGACAAAATATACAAAATAATCAGTTTACTATGTATGTTCGTCACTTCACTGAATGTTCATATATTAAAAGTAAGAAACGGCTATAAATTCGATAGCACTTTGTGTGCGAATGTGACAGTAAATCCAAAACACACACACATATTTCTAATGACATCTGAATTTTTAATATGTCCCGCACACCTACAAACACGTTATTGGTACAGTAAAAGATCACAGTGACTTCACACATGCCAGTCGAGTTGTTCATACATTCCGTGTTTACATCAGGCTGGCCGAGTTTCGCCCGAGGCACGACGGGAAATGTAGTTCCGGTGAGGCGCTTCGTTTCGGCCGGCGCTTCGTCTGCGGACTACATTTCCCACAAGTGTTCGCGCGACGAGCTTGCCGGTCGACGCGCTGGCGTTCGCGACGCCCGGCGGTTCACGTAGTTGTTTGCGCGGCCCGCGCTGTACGCCGACACGGCGCGCGGACTACGTTACCCAGCGTTCCGCGCGCCGGTGGTAAACAGAGCTGTCAAACAACATCGACGCCATTTCGACAACAGCCTTAAAATGGCAGTAAAATGCAGAGCGAGGATCGTTCCTCACTGAAAAAGAAGCGACGCGCGCTTCCCGTGCTCGCGAATACAAACGCGTTTTAACGGACGCTCGAAGAGGAGACGCGGCGAGACGATGGACATCAGCACGGCGGTGTTCAACGCGGCGAGGGACGGAAAACTGAAACTCATCCAGAAGTTGCTGAGCAACAAAAGTCCGGAGGAGTTGGAGGCGCTGGCGGAGGAGAAGACGCAGGGAGGCACGCCGCTGCTCATCGCCTCCCGCTACGGACACCTGGAGGTGGTGGACTACCTGCTGGAGCACTGCAAGGCGAACGTGGAGCTCGGCGGCTCGGTGAACTTTGACGGCGAGACGATCGAGGGCGCCCCGCCGCTCTGGGCGGCCTCGGCCGCGGGCCACCTGCCGGTGGTGAAGACGCTGCTGAAGCACGGCGCCTCCGTGAATAACACCACTCTGACGAACTCCACGCCGCTGCGGGCCGCCTGCTTCGACGGACACCTGGAGATCGTCCGCTACCTGGTGGAGCACCACGCCGACATGGAGGTGGCCAACCGGCACGGCCACACCTGCCTGATGATCTCGTGCTACAAGGGCCACAAGGAGATCGCCAAGTTCCTGCTGGAGCGGGGCGCCGACGTCAACCGCAAGAGCGTCAAGGGCAACACGGCCCTGCACGACTGCGCCGAGTCCGGCAGCCTGGAGATCATGAAGATGCTGCTGAAGTGCAACGCGCGCATGGAGCGCGACGGCTACGGCATGACCCCGCTGCTCGCCGCCAGCGTCACCGGCCACACCAACATCGTGGAGTACCTGGTGCACCAGCCGCGCGCCTCCCGCGAGGAGCGCGTCGACGCGCTGGAGCTGCTGGGCGCCACCTTCGTGGACAAGAAGCGCGACCTGCTGGGCGCCATGCGCTACTGGCGGAGGGCCATGGAGCTGCGGCAGGCGGGCGAGAAGGCCGGCGCCCTGGCCAAGCCGCCGCCGGGGCCGCCCGTGCCGGCCTACGACTGCGCCTGCGAGGTGCGCACGGCCGAGGAGCTGGAGGCGCTGATCACGGACCCCGATGAGATGCGCATGCAGGCGCTGCTGGTGCGCGAGCGCATCCTCGGGCCCTCGCACCCGGACACGTCCTACTACATCCGCTACCGGGGCGCCGTCTACGCCGACTCGGGCAACTTCGAGCGCTGCATTAGCCTGTGGAAGTACGCGCTGGACATGCAGCAGAGCAACCTGGACCCGCTCAGCCCCATGACGGCCAGCAGCTTCCTGTCCTTCGCCGAGCTCTTCTCCTTCGTGCTGCAGGACCGCGCCAAGGGCACGCTGGCCACCCGCGTCACCTTCCAGGACCTGATGGGCGTGCTGGGCAAGAGCGTGCGCGAGGTGGAGCGCGCCGTGGCGCAGCGCGACAGCCCGCCGGAGGCGCCGCAGTTCACCAAGGCGCTGTCCATCATCCTGCACCTGGTCTTCCTGCTCGAGAAGCTGGACTGCACACCCGAGCAGGAGCACCACAAGCGGCGGACCGTCTACCGGCTGCTCAAGCTCAACCCGCGGGCGAGGAGCGGCTACACGCCGCTGCACATGGCCGTGGACAAGGAGACCACGTCGGTGGGCCGCTACCCGGTGGGCCGCTTCCCGTCGCTGGCCGTGGCCAGCCTGCTGCTGGAGTGCGGCGCCGACGTGGACTCGCGCGACTGCGACAACAACACGCCGCTGCACGTGGCCGCCGCCAATGGCTGTCCCGAGATCATGGCGGCGCTGATTCGGGCCGGCGCGCACTTCGACGCCACCAACGCACGCCGCAAGACGGCCTACGAGCTGCTGGACGAGCAGAGCGGCGGCCGCCATGCGCTGCACCCGCTCAACTACGTTACGCTGCAGTGTCTGGCGGCCCGCGCCATCGAGAGGCACAGACTGCCCTACAAGGGGCTCATCTCGGAGGAGATGGAGGCGTTCATCGAGCTGCACTGACCGCGCTACCTCCGGGCGCGATCCGAGCAATAACCCGGGGCTCCTCGTCGGAACCGAACCGAGCCGAGCCGAGCCGGGACGAACCGTGGACGCGCGAGGACCTTCGTGGGCCCGAGCGGCCTTTGCTGTGACCTCCTCGCTCTCCTTCCTTTGTTTGTTGCCTCTTTCTGTTCTCATTTCTGACTGACTGACAGGGCGACGGCTTGATTCAGGGCTCAATTACACGGCGTGATGGCGGAGCGTGCAAAATTAAAATGCAACCGTTTTCTATCAGACACTCTAGTTTTAAGCATCTCTCATCAGATGTCACGGGGTTGGGTTGTTTTTTCTCATTTCTGATCCTGAAGGACTTCGAAGCCCATAGTGCCAAACGCTAGCCTTACACGATCGTCTTTTCTAACGTTGTGGCTTTGAATGTGTGCGCCTGTGATTTTAATGTGTTTTTACCGAATGACTGGCAGAGACTCTGTGCTTTCCTTCCTTTGGGGATCGACTGTAATATATAGAACTTGGCACTTTACCCCCCCCCCATAAGAGAACAGCTATTTTTGAATTGCTGACGTTACATTGATATCTATGCAGTTTATTAACAGCGGTGGATTTGGAGTGACAGATTTGGCAACCCAGGTTGTTTTTGTGGTTTTTCTTCACAGGGTTACGTGAAAAGCTTCGTATGCATTGTAGTCTTATTCTAATGGCCTTTAAGTTGATTATTGTGGGTAAGATTTCACGGCTGAAGCGATTTGTTTTTCTCTTGGCCTGTCTGTCATTGGAAATGCCACCCAACGAAAGCACTTTGAACATGTTAACACTTTGTTTAACCTCTAAAACCAGAGATGTCTCTCAAAAACTACAGCTGATTTGGTTAATTTAAGACAGTTTACTACAAGACAAAAATGTGTATGGTGATGCCTGAATAAAATTCGAGTGTCCCGTCCGTCTGTCTGATGTTTGTTGGTCTCAGTAAATGACTGACGTAGATCTGAATCCGTCTGTGGGACTCTAAAAAAGAGCCGTACCCCACGTAGAGCCGTCGATCGTGGATTTTCTTTTCAGGTCGGGACGATCGCAGCACAAAGACGTCCGAGCCGCTTTCCGGTTGCTACGCAAGTTTCAGATTTTAACCTGCCTACTTTAAATAGCTCAGGTGTTTCTGTCATGCACTGATTATCTGATGTATAGTTTACATCTTTATTTGAGTTTCCGGTGGTGCTGCTTCACATGAGCGTTTCCCTGTTAAAACTTGAGTATCTGGTGTAGGTCTTGTGATTTTCAGGTTACGGTTGTTTACTTCTCTACAGTTCATGACATGTTGAATTCATATTTTACCCCAAACCAAGAAACCGTGTAAAGAAAATGGAATCTTGTAAGAGTTATTTCTGTTGTTGTGACAATTCATCCTGTATCTCTGAAACAAAAAATACAGAAAACAATATGTTCTTTTAATTGTAAATTGCTTGTGTAAAGTCTAATCGGATGTATACGTCAAGCTAGCGTTTGTTGTGCTTTTAATTTGATCTGATCAAAAATTTTTTTTTTTTAAATTAGTTGTCTGAATAGGGGGATTTTTATTACAAAGGCATAATTTTGAACATTTTCAAATAGTGATTCGGGGGTTAAATATGAAACGTGACATTTCTTTCTCAGGCACAGCTTTCAAAACTGATTGTGTTTCCTCTGAAAACAGCAAAGGTTAGTATGGACTCTTGTTGTCCATTCAATGGAAAGCTCTGTAGTGATCTGACAGCTGTTGAATGAGCCTCTAATGGCTCGTTTAACCAGCAGTGAAACCGTTCTGGTCTCTGTTTAAAGCTAAGTCTTTTTAAGTCTTGGATTTTGCATGCCATTTAACATGAATGCTGTCTGTTTGTTTCTCTTCACTTCTCATGCAGAGCTCGACGTCGTTTGTTCAAAGGCAAAGTCGCACATACAACAGAAACCCGATCTTCAGCCTCACAGGCGAGCAGATATAAATAGCGTGTCATGAACATCTGTGTGTGGGTTCTCCTGAGAGCCGTGGCCTGTGTTTCCTTGACTATTTTAGGGTCTCGAAGGCCTGCGCGTGTAATCGAACCCTTGGCTCTCGGGTCAGCGATCCTGAAGGTCTCGAGCCGCTCGTCCGCGGCGGGGTCAGTCTCCACATCCACACTCACACTTCAGCATTACATCACGTCACCTGTCCACCATACGGTAGCGGACACCCGTGATATAAAGAAGTGAGACGTGTAGCCGTAGCGTACGCTGCGTTAAAATGCAGTCACGCGCTGGTTTTATTTTACTACGCTGAACCACAGAGAATTGACCACATTTCTACAATCATGTGAAAATGCTCAAAATATCAAATACATGTTTAAATGGTCAGTATTGGTAGTATTGTCAGTATTTTTAGATGCACCTTGAGGAGGATCTCCACTAAGAGTCTGAGCCTCCGTCTGATCGCTGCTGTTTCTCTCTTTTCTGCAGAACTGCTAGATCTCAGATCACAGGTGGACGTGATCATCATCAAATACTCTCACAGTGGAGATCTGGACTGATGTGGCTGCGGTCAGCGTCTGAATGAAAAGCACATCTTGTAATGTTTTTGTAATGGAATGATTGGGATGTTCTCTGTGCACTGTAAAAATGCTTTTTTTAAAATAAAATAAAGATTATTGGAGCACATTTTACAAGAAAAACTTTTTAATTCAGCGTTTATTTTTGGTAATTATGTGTGAATTTTGCTAGCAAGAAATTTACCAGCCAAATAGTAAATTCTACCATTTTGTCTCCCCAGCATAAGTTCTGTAAGTTCTGCCGCAAAACTAACCATCAGTTGGATCTTCCAGACCAGGGGTGTCAAACTCCGGTCCTAGAGGGTCATAGCCCTGCAGAGTTTAGATTCAGAATTCGCTTTATTCGCCAAGTGTGCACAAACACACGAGGAATTTGTTGTCGTTTTTTAAGGTGCTCCTGGTACATACATACATACATACATAGATGCAACCCTGATTAAACACACCTGATCCAACTAATCAAGTTCTTCAGGCTTAATTGAAAACTGCATAGTATGTGTAACAAAACTCCAGGAACTGAGTTTGACACCCCTGTTCCAGACAGATCTGTATTTATAAATGAATATAAATGTGCATAAACACTCATGAACCCTATGAATACTTTTACTTGTGATCTCCATTTATCTGGTTATGTGAACTGTAAGCCCAGCTGGTTGGTTAGGGTTAGAGATGACGGGTTTGTTCTAACAGTTGTGTTGTTGGCACATCTTTCCAAAACCCGCATGGTATATTCTAAAGCTGGATCCTCTTTAAATGCATCTGTCCGGGTCATCTGAGCTCCTCCGTGACCGACCAGCCGGAGAATAAGACAATGGATCCCATTATGACATAAGATGCCTCGCTGCTCGGATCACAGTCTTCTATTCAGAGCTCGAGTGACATCAACGAACCGAGATCGCATTCAGTCCGCGGCCGCTGGAGGGCGACAGAGTCCCGGGGACCGGCGGCTGGAGATCACGGCTCTTTGTCCGCGTGTGTCTGAACACAAGACATGATCTCTGACAGAAAACAATCAGAAGAGAAAAAGCTGTCGGCTGGTTTCGCTTCTTCTCTAAGTGTCTCCTGTGCATTCATCTCTCAGAAACCACGTTCAGTCTAATTCAGTGTAAGAAATCAAACTTTTAACATTATTACGGCTCCGAAACGGATGTTTAGAACGTTTTTCAGCACAAAAATGTGTCATCCACTAGAAAACAGTGTAAAACAAATGATAAATAAATAAAAATAGCCTAATGTTTCAAACGCTCTATTTTAAAAATGTCATTTTTAATTAAATGTGTTTGCAGTTTCTTGATTTTTTTTTTCTGTGAAATGAATCAACCATGTTTTTCCAGTGTACACTGCAAAAAGACGATTTCTTGTCCTGTTTTCTAGTATAAATATCTAATATAATATAATAATCAGGATGCATTTATTGGACAAGTACAATGACTTAAGATATTATGTCTTGTTTTCTGAAAGAAATATTGAAATTAAAACAAGCTAAAGTATCTGCCAATGGGGCAAGATCGAAAAAAATCTTGTTTAGCCTTTGATTTAGGAATGTTTTTCTTACCCCATTGCCAGATATTTTTGCTTGTTCTAAGCAAAAACTAACCAAATTTACATATTTCTTTCAGAAAACAAGACATAATATCTTAAGCCATTTCACTTGTCCAGTAAATGCATCCTGATTCAAGGAAACGAGCAAAATCCTGAGGAGCAAAATCATTTTTTGCAGTGTAGAACAAGTTTTGACTGTTAATTAGCATCGAACAGGCAATGTGATATAAATTCACAGAGACATTTTTGCCCATGTCTGGGTCATTTCTGTCAATTTGTCACTTTTGATGATGCGATCACGTTTGAGGTTTGTGATGGTTTCTAGCAGCACCTGATTATGACAGAGACTAAACTTGAATTATTTTCCAATCCTTTTTCTTCAGGTAGATGATCAACATTCGTTTCTTCACGTAAATTCTTCAAAACCCCCAAAGCAACTAAATCCGTCGTCGAGACGCTTCATTGTTTCTGGAGGGCTCGTGAACGCGCTTTCCGTCACGTCATCTCTGAGAGGAGGGAGCGCGCACCAGGGTGCGAGGAGGAGGATGAGGAGAGGAGGAGGGTACCAAGGAGGAGAGGCTGCTGCCTGCGAGCATCGATGACATCAACGAGCACAAGAATCTCCGGAGGCTTCTGGAAATGGAGGCGCGCGAGTGAGACGAGCGGTGATTCTGCCTCATAACGGAATATGATGATGCTCGAGTCTCCAGAACCGCTTCAACGGCACCTTCGCGCAGGTAAACGGGGCTCTTTTTTGTTGTATACGTTGAGAATCGGTTACATGCCAGCATTATATACGAAAGCGTCCGTGCGTGTGCTCAGATTACACCTCCGTCCTCCCGGAGAGCAGAAGAACACCCGGAAACACCCGGAGGATCAACCTGCTTTACCTGGTTAAGGCTGAGCGGTTAGTGTGCGGTTAAGGCGCGGGTGTCGCTGTATGTCGAAGCTGCGGGATGCTCACAGCGTTATTGATTAAGTGAATAGATGATTTATTCGAGTGTTTCAGTGTTTCTCTGCTCGTTCTTCGAGCGGATCGTGTCTTTGTTCGGGTTTCGCTCCAGATCCTGCGACTCCGGATGGAAATGCTGTCGGAAGCGGATCATTGAAGCGATGTGTGTGTTTTCTGGGTTGGGTTGAGTGACCTGTGCTCGGTGATCACGGCTGATAATAACGGCGAAATATGAAGGAAAATTACTGAGCAGTTTCACTGGGACTCCACATAACAAAGCCTGTCTGCGCACAAACACCCGATACACGATCGCCCTCGTTCTGCCGCAAATGTACAGAACCAAAGCGTTTATTATAGTCTGGCAATGTTACACATAACAAATAAAATCATTCAGTGCGATCAGCACTAGGAATATCATGTCTATAATTGCTAAACCCCAGCAACGCATGTATTTAATAAGCACACGGAGAGAAAATGCTCCTGGATTCAGTTTTAATGAGCCGTTTGTGGAAAAAAAAAACCCAAAACAGCAAACTGTAATTGTTAAAAATCTGGACCAGTACTGTGAAGAAAAAACAGCACAAAAATAAATACGTGGTTGGCAGGTGATGCTAAGGTGTGGTTTTATATTTCTGTAGTTTTTTAAAAATTCATCTCCCTGCTTGATTCTTGTTCTGTGTTTGTTACACACACACACCTACAGCATAAATGTGAGGCCGGGCGGCTCTTGGAAACGAGCATCAGCAGTTCCTCGCTGTAGATCTCATGGGTTTCTCATAATGATCTCAGCCGTGGCTATTTGTGGACATCAGCGTGAGTGAAAATCCTGCCAAATTCCCTCAGTGGGATCAAACTTTATGTCACATCTTCCTGTTCATTCGTCTGCTGTGTGAATGTTTTAATATCACATTGTTCTGCATCAAACCACTAAATCTAGAAATGAAATTCTTAGGACTGTCAGATCATTCCGATCTAATCCATGTCAGTTTATCCTCAGTAGCCGAGCGTTTCTGAAGCGCACCGAAGAAAATCACAACCATGATTTGTTTTTTTAGGCTTTGTCAAGAGAATAGATATTCAGTGTCTTTGTATTTATTCATTTAACAGATGTTTTTATCCAGAGTGACTTACAAACCAAGAATACAACAAACACTTGCTCTTGAGCCAATGAACATGAGAGGAGCTTGTGACAGAAAGTTTCAAACATCATCCAGAACGGAACAAACTAGAACAGGGGCGGATTAAGGAATCGGCAAAGCAAAGAAGATGAAGTTAAGTGTTTGCAGAAGAGATGAGTTTCAGCTTCTGTACGTAATCATCAGACTAATGGTTTTCACCTGGTAGACGATATAAATGAGTGAAACACCAACAGATGTACACTGAATGTCTTGAGGCCTACAGTAAGAATCCACCTCGCAGCTGCATCTCAAACGTGCTAAAACTGCTCAGAACACCTTAGCAACACCCCGGCAACCACTCAGAACACGGTAAACTGTATTTTCCTCAAGATTTTGAAAAAGGCGAAACGTTGAACGTTTTTCAGCGCGGCGTCGAGCTCGTTCTGTCCTGTGGCCGCGGAACATGTGCGTTGGCTGAGTTTAACAGTAGTGATGATATTCTCTGTGCTCATATCAGTGTATTAAAGCCCGATCATCATCTAACATAATCTCTCCTGTTCAGTCGGACGCACTGATAAGAAAATGGTTTAATTCTCCTGCTGCACGGCTCATATTTTCATCTTCTGCTGGAGCGTTTGGGCGGTTATGTGATGCTGTGTTTTTTTTTATTTTAATGCTCGGATGAGCCGCTCGCATGCAGGCGGTGTTTAATTTTTCTCTTTTAAGACTCTTTGCTTTGTTTGTGTGTTTTTTAGAGCAGGTTTAAGTAGGTTAGAGCTCTGGCCCGCGGAGGTGAGTCTCCCAGGCCGGTAATGCTGCGCTGCTAACATGTTCTGCGGTTTAGCGGTGAGACAGGTTAGTTTGCCCGTCAGACAGACCTGTCAACGCGATGAGGGCCACGCGTTTATGAATAATGCGGCCCGATTTCTTGCTCAAGCGAGTGAAGCTACTCGGGCGGGATTTTGGTCGCACCGGTGCATGTAACATTCGAGTGCTTTGAAAGTAATTTCATTTACTTGAACGTTTGCAAAGCCTGAAGCACAGCGGTTTCTCTGTTAGGGCCCCTGCTGTGATTGTCGTCCGTCGCTCTAGATTGACTGTCAATCTCCAAGACGTCTCCAGCGCCTCGCACGACCTCCAGCCGAGCGTGGCGTGTCGTCTCTCCCTTTGGCTCTGTGATTTGCGATTGCGTTTCTAATCTCGGGGACGCTACGAGCATTGATTCGCATCCGCGGAGTGCCGCTCTCTGATTGGTCTGGAACGGTTGGACTGACAGCAGAGAGAGATTGTGGAGAGACGTTGACAAGATGGCCGACTCTGCCGTGGACAGAGCAGGCGATGGAGTGCTGAGCGGGAGCGTGTTATTTCAGGCCGTCTCTCAGCCCAACGCTCCTGAGTGCTATTGGGAATACAAGGTAGAAACGCTCAGCGTCCGTGTGCCAAAATGTCTGCTGATGGTGATGACGGCTCAGGTTTCTCTGGTAGCTCGTGAAATTGGGTTATTTGCTTCTTCTTTTTTTTTTTTTTAAACTGTTCCTGCTGTTTCTTTCCCATGGATCTTGCTAATGTGTAACCTTGAGAGCATTTCACTCAAAAGACTAAAGCGAAGACCAACTGTATTGTGTATACGGCCCTGACAATGAAAATGTGCCTGTTTCATTCCAGAAGGAAATGCCCAACAGTACTTGAACTGCACAGACTGTAAATGTTAATCGTTTGGATACTGTATTTATTTTTTCCCTGTTTATTAGTAACAAACAGCGCAGGTCATTGAGTCACTCCAGAGATTTTCTTTAATAGATGCTTTGATTCGAATCACAGCTGGACCGTGTATTATGTGGCCTGACCGCGTGAGTGAACGAACTCCATCGAGTTAATTCGGCTGAATATCTAGAATCACTCGAGGCTCCTGTATGGAGGCGGAGCCACTTGACACCCCTGACCTCTGATTGGCTGCCTCAAAATTTAATTCAAATGACATTTAATTTCACTCACTGAGAAAAAAGTATTTCTTTTGTCGTTTGCTGTTGTTACTATGGGAGAGCTCCAGGCATGCTGGCATGGTGAAACATGGTGAATTTACTAGTTGCATGTCAACGCTATATAGAGAAAAAAATCTCCCAAAGTGCAAAAATCTTTTAACTATAGCAGGAGTTAATTTTTTTTTTTTTTATCTCAGTTTTTATTATTTTAACTGAGACAAATCTGCTGTTATTTTAATCTCCATTCTAGAAAGCGTCACTAACTAGCACAGACACTAGCCGGGTTTAAAGCCCAGTGTTACAGCAGAGAATAGAACTGTTCATCTGTGACGTTAGTGATGTAATTCACATATGTAACTTTTGAAACCTTGAGAAACAGGTGAAAAAAGACTAAGACAGAACTTGAATGTTCATAATAGACTATTTTAGGAGTTTAAAAGCATTCGTACTGACTCGTGACTGTGAGTGTAGCTCTGTGTTTTTCTGAATGCGTTTGCTTACAATGTTTTCAACTGTGCCGTACGCTGTGAAATTAATGTGGACAAAATAAGTACTCTGAACCCCAAGTGAATTTACCCAAACCCAGAAAGCGTTCGTTGGCGCACCGCTCGCCCTTACGCACTCGTTTCCTTCCGGGTTCGCGGATCCTGAAGCAGCCCTCGTTCCTCCTCTGCTCCTGCGACTCCGTTCAGACGCGTCAGTGTTCGCACGCAGCAGATTCCAGCGATCAGAAGGAAAACGGCGTTTATCCGTGTAGGTCAGCAGCGTCCGGTTTGTGTTTTGACTGGTTTGATTAATGTATACCGGCGTCCATACCCCGCCGTGTTGACCTCTGACCTCAGCAGATTGGACTCCTTCTGTAGGGTCACATCATGAAGCGGAGGAACGGTGAATAGATGAAGGTTTATGTGCTGAGAGCAGATGTCCTGTCGTTCTGTTTCTCATTTGCTCTTTACTATTGATCTTTTGGCCTTGAAATTTACAGACTTCATTCACAGGAGCAGGTGACATCAATCCATGCGGTCAATAACTCGTCACTCAGCGTCCGGCGATCAGAGAGCGAGACCGCGGGATAAAGACCTCAGGCCGTTCCACAAAACGTATCGTTTCAAAGCAGCTTCAGATTCTCTTTGTGTTACAGTACAGAATGACTCCGTCATCAGTCAGAGGAGATCGTGTCAAAGAGACGTTCATATGCTATTAAAATGATTTTCTTACTTAGTATTTTGGACTTGTTTTCTTGTACAAATATCGGAAGATTCTTAAATCAAGATACAGTTACTTGAGATGCAAAATGAAGAAGTCTCGTATCATAATGAAGTGAGTTTATGCTTTAGACGAGAACAAATATCTGCCAATGACCAGAAAAATCAACTTAATTCAAAAGTAGATATTTGTTCTCATCTCAAGCATAAATGTTTTCTAGAAAACAAGACTTCTGAAGTAATTTTGCTTCTCCAGTAAATGAGTCTTGATTCAAGAATGTTTAGATATTTGTAATGGAAAAGTAAGAAAATCATTTCTTGCAGTGCAGCGATTACAACTTGTTATGGTAGTGATTACAGTGTAAGGATAATATTTGGCAAAAATGAGCGTCTTTGCAAGGGTTAAAATGGTCTTTTGGCAGAAGGAACCCCAGAAACGTTCAGACCCATCTTATGAATGATTTTTAATCATAAATGTGATTTGTGCGTTTCACTCTTCCTATAATTGCATCTGTGATTGAGCGTCTTTGTCTCGCTGCACAACCTGATACCCGACGAGCTCTGAAATCACTGTTCTTACTGTAATGTGCGATATGTGAGCGGAGCACAGGGAGATTCACTCCTGCGTTTCTGCTGTAATTATCACAGCGCGCCTTGTTTTCAGATGCTTTATGAACACAAACTCTGTTAAATACTAAATTAAACACGAGTCAGTTTGTGTTTCTAGAAGGTTCTGGTTCTCGAAGATTAGTTATGGGTAGTTATTAGTAATTAATATAATGAAATCATTTCAATCATCCTGTGGCTCCTTTGGAAGAACTGTTGATCTAGAAACACTGAATCCCATTTGATGATGTTCAAAGCTAACTAACAGTAGTTAACCACACGGACGCTAACGTAGCCCTTATTTCATTTCTTTTTTATCTGGGTCCGCGTCTCTCAGTTGCTGTGATGTGCGGACGAGCCCTCAAGACGTGTCAAATTTGTCCTTGTTCGTCGCTGATGTATTTTTAATGTTTCATTTTGTGGGAACTAAAGATATAAGTGTGGCGGCGGCCGGTGTGATTTATTAAAGATAAAATAATAATCCAGCAGAGAATCCGCCGTAGATTGCCGTGGCAGCTAAGCGTCTGACTTATTTAAAACGGCTGCGTCGGAGCGCCGCTCACATGCACTCCAACGCTGAACTTTAACACGCTAAACTGAAGCACAGAAAGATCCGCTTTACAGCTGTTTGCCCTGAGAGTTATGATTTAGAAGCAATTTGGTCAAATTGGCCAGAGTACAATACACACACACACACACACACACACACACGCAGGGTAATGCTGACATAACGTTTCCAGACAGACTGATGAAACGCCCGTGTGTCATTACTACAGGAAGTAAAACCAGCCAATCAGATTTGAGCTTGCTAGGCTGAGAAAGTGCTGTGCAGTAAGCAGAGTGTGTCGGGTTCACACGCGCTGATGTTGACAGGTGTGTGTGTGTGTGTGTGTGTGGCGATGGATGTCAGTCAGTCTGTAGGTGAGTCTGAGATCAGACGAGCTTGTTACCGGCCTCTCATTAACACGATAAATGAGACGGGCAGGAGAAGCGTGACGCAGCGGCAGAACCGCGAGACATGAGCAGGACAGTTCGTTTGCTCAGATTTAAATTGAAATTTGATGTCCAGCAAAATTTATATTTTGATTAAAATGATCACGCTCTGTTTCTCTTTTGTGCTCAGCAGGGTTTGGACAGACCAGCAGTCAGTGAACAGTGTGTGTGTTTGTGTGTGTGTGTGTGTGTGTGTGTACTTGTTTTTGCTACATTGTGGGGACCAAATGTCCCCACAAGGATAGTAAAACCTGAAATTTTTGACACTGTGGGGACCGCAGGCCAATGTTAAAAAATGATTAAAAATAGTAAATGATGTTTATCTGAAAGTGTAACGATGCAAACATGTTTTCTGTGAGGGCTAGGTTTAGGGTTAGGGTTGGGTTAGGGGATAGACAATATCGTTTAGTCAGTATAAAAACTATAGAAGTCTATGGAAAGTCCCCACAATTCACAAAAAACATTCTCACCTTCTGAGACCCCTTTAAAGGCCTGTTTGAGGGGCAAGACTTGGTTTTAGGGATCAGGTTATAATTGGGTAAAGATTAGGTTTAGGGTAAGGGTTTGGGTGAGGCCCTTTTTTCTGATGGGTAGGTTTAGGGTAAGGAGCTAGAGACTGCATTGTGTCAATGTACGTCCTCACAAAGATAGCCATACAGAGTTGTGTGTGTGTGTGTGTGTCACATTGATTGCTTTAAAGTGAAAGTTCACCCTGAAATGATCATTCTGTCATCATTTACTCTCCCTCATGTTGTTTCAACCCTGTTTGACTGACTGTTTTCTGTGGAAGATAAAAGAATTGACTTCTTTTTGTCCATAATGAAATGGGGAACCAAAACTGTTTGATGACAGAATGATCATTTTTGTGTGGACGATTCCTTTAACGCTTGAATGCATGAATGTTTCAACAATCAGTTTGACATATCCAGGTTTTTAGTGACCCAGAATGTATATGTAACACGACTGGGTCTTCTCAGTAGTATACAACTGTCCTGATATTTTAATAACATTTAAGATGGAATCAAATAAAGCGTATCTCGTGATCTGTTGGAACTGGGTAGGGCATTTAGAGCGGCTGGTTCCCCACCATCATCACTCACATTCAGGTACATTCAGCATCTGGCTCAAATTGGGGACCTGAACCTTTCCACACATTAATCTCAAAACATTTTCATTTTCGTCATCTTCAAAATCGTTATTTTGTTTGCCGACAGCTTTGTCATCAGATCCAACGTTAAATGTCGCTGATATTTGATTATGAACTTGCTCTGCAGTAAATCATTTAGCCACGTCAATGATTTTTGTGATTTACGCGTCACGTCATCATTGTTTATCAGACGTCGTCACCTTGAGAAATAAAAGCGATTCAGATGTTTAACATTGTTGCACTGAAAACAAAAGTTCACTAATACATACTTAGAGTTGCTAATGAATGTTTAGCAAAATAAATGAATTAGAAAACAGTCCGTTTTTTTTCTTGTAGTATTGTTGATAATGAATAGATTGAGGAATCCTGAGATGGTGAAGGTGTAACTTCAGATGAACGAGGGTAAGGTAGCGAATGCCGTCCCGGGTCATTAAAGACAAGAGGTGTGTGTTCAAACAGCGCAGGACGTCCAGCTTCCCCTGCGATTTATTGTTTAAATGAATGAGTCGTTCGGTAAGTCTTGATATTTGATCTGTTATGTGGCTTTAATGGATGTGTTTTTCTGTCTGTGTGAGATGAGGACGGAAGCAGTAAATGGTGTGATGCTTGAGGAGCCGCAGAGGAGCTTCTCTGAGTCAGTGAGAGAGAGAGATGGGCGATATGCATCCGTGCGGTTTGTGCGGCCGCGCTCACGGGCGTCCGCTTATTATACGCAGCGTTTCCAGCGCTCTTATCGCACCGGCCTTTGATTCTCGCCGACCGTAAAAGCTGCAGCTCACAATAGAGCTCTCTCTCGGGGCGGAGCTGATGTGTGTCATACTCTCATTTGTAATAACAGCAGATTAAAAAGGATGATCCGGGCTTTGCGAGGCCTGTTTCCGGAGCAGGAGGGGGTTGTGAAGCCACGTTGCGTACGGAAACGGCCGTTCCTTTTGCTGTTCACCTGCATCTGATGCTCCGAGCGTCTGGATATTGCAGCATTTGCTCCTGATTAACTCATTCTGCTCATTATGTGCGTCTGCTGTTCTAATGATCTGAAGTCTACAGCTCTTCATTCAACCCTTTATTTACTTCATAATAATAATCACTTTAACCATAATCTGCACGTTAAAGTGAAGTCAGAATTCAGAGGCTGACTGGTTTACATGTTCACTAACTAACCGCTGAGTGGTTCAGTTAACGCCGGTTTCATCGCGCCAGCATTACGTTATCGTCCGAGCTGTCACGATCCAGATTGTCATTCGTGTCAAAACACGAGTAGATGACGTCTGCAAACGTGTTATGACACTTATTATCTTACTGCTAATTTAGCAGAACTGTCAGCGCAAACTCTTCCTCGCCGTCTGAAGAGTAAAAGCGTCAGTTATTCGTCAACTCCTACGTTCGTTCGGGCCTCATCGGCCGCGGAGCGGATTCAGCATCTTCGTGTGGTTTTCTGGTGTCGGAGAGCGTCTGTAATGCGAGTCTGGATGAATCTCAAGCGCTCGCTGCTGTGGGAGACGCTGCTATTTTTAGTGTCTTTCTCATATCGCCCCGTTTCTGCCCAAAGATCTTCGCCTGTTTGCTGCTGTCGTCTGTCGGTTTTTTTCTTTTCAGGTGAAGAAGTCTTGTCTTGTGAAATCGCCGTCGTTCTCTAGACGCTGCAGACTAGAGAACTAGTGTAGGGAACTAGGGTTCAGCGGTTTTGCTCGCGCTCTGTGAGCTTCATTTGCCGTTAATCCACCTGCGTCGCTAGTCTGGGCTTTAGGAGGCCGCGGGGAGCGCCACGGTAAAACTCACACCCGGCTCAGGCGCGTCACACTGAATCTTAATCGTAAAGCTGTGATGAACGGCTCTCTCTGGATAAATGGACATTAACGCTGTTAGTCGTATGATCTTTGAATCTTGTACTGTACTGGTAATGTTCACTCACGTCATATGAAAAGGTTGAGACCTTAGATATCGGTTTATGTGAAGCTTCACATCCAGTAGGAGTGTGTAATCTTCATGTGTAGTGGTCGACCATTATGCGTTTATCAATGGCCAATGTCAATACTGATATCTAGAGATCAGGTGTCTGGTGCTGTATAGATATTTAACTCAATTCAGTCACAGCATGTGAGATTGCTGAAATGATTTGATCATTTTTAAAATATGTAACCCTGGACCACAAAACCAGGCCTAACCAGACCCTCAGTTTTTTTAAATTGAGATTTATACATCATCTGAAAGCTGAATAAATATGCTTTTTTCATTGCTGTATGGTTTGTTAGGACAATATATGTCTGAGATACAACTATTTGAAAATCTGGAATCTGAGGGTGCAAAAAATCTAAATATTGATTAAATCACCTTTAAAATTGTCCAAATGAAGTTCTTGGCAATGCATATTACTAATCAGAAATTAAGTTTTGATATATTTACAGTAGGAAATTTACAAAATATCTTCATGGAACATGATCTTAATATCCTAATGATTTTTGGCATAAAAGAAAAATCAGTCATTTTGACCCATACAATGTATTGTTGTCTATTGCTGCAAATATACCTGTGATACTTAAGACTGGTTTTGTGCTCCAGAGTCACATATTTACTTAAAATGTGCACCATATATTGGCAGAACAGTCTGTGTGAGTTTAACACTGTTTTACTGTTTTATCATCTGAAAATGGCTAAATATCAGTTGATTCGTCATTATTATTAGTTGAGATGTAGCTGTTCACACCTCAATAATGCAGATTGTGTGTCTGTTTTGTAATATTTATCGGTCTTGAATTAGCAGAATTTATGTAGTGCGTAGATACCGAAATACTGACATTCAGAAGGATTTCACCTGCTTCATGTCACCAAATTTAACTCCATCACCTGCCTACGTTCCTCTCGCTCCGTCTTGTGTGTTTTTCCATGTGTGTTCCGGCGAGCTTCACGTATGCGGTGGCAGCATGACGCCGCGCCATCTGTCCGCGCCGAACCCGCCAAACGCGCCAACTCCACCGAGAGACCCGG
The DNA here is from genome assembly GCA_012976165.1 of Labeo catla. Taxonomy (NCBI): domain Eukaryota; kingdom Metazoa; phylum Chordata; class Actinopteri; order Cypriniformes; family Cyprinidae; genus Labeo; species Labeo catla. The sequence goes on from VONZ01000952.1 coordinate 100,263, forward strand.
AGAACCAGGACTTTCCGCCAGCACCGATTCGAGCCCTCGTAAGTGCTCAGATTGATGGTTTGTACGAAAGACGGCTGGGTTTTCTGCTCGCGTGAGAGTTAGTGAGCGCCGACGGGAAGATCTGACAAAGCCGTGCGAGATAAATTTCATCTCTGGACGGCTTCCAGTTGGAGCCTGCAGGGGTTTGAGCTCTGCGTCAGAACAGCCGTGTTTTACCATTTGTTCTGCGGGATCAAAGACTTTTATGTTAAACAGAATTTACACCTCCAACACACTCGACTGCAGACGCCGTAGAGCTCACACCTCACACGCGCAAACACGCCGACTCGACTGACGTCTCGGAGCGGCGCCGACGGTTACGGTCGGGATGAAATAGCCACTGGATCTGACAAAGTTTGAAAGCCAGAAGAGTGAAATGAAGTCTTTGAAATGTATTCAGAGATCCTGTACATTCTATTGCTGATTTACATCTGTGAAATCATCCATACTCCCTGCTATTGGAAAGACTTTGGAGTCTTGGAACATTTTCACTTTTATTAAAATTATTTAAATTTAAATGCATTTTTTTAATAGTTTCTTATAAGCTACACTATAAAATCAGTTTTATTTTTCTCTAAATTCTGTTATCCATGTTATTTTTTTCTGTTTTGTGAATGAATACAAATTTAGCATTAAACAGGTGTCTAAAAAAATTATTTACAAAATAATTTAAAAAATAAACAGTTTTTAAAAATCATTTCAATCAAATTATTACTTTGAGAAGTAAATTTTACTAAACAACTGTAATGTATTTTCATCATAATTTCTTCAAGTTAAACCGATCTGTGAGTTTTAGGCTACGTTCACACTGCGAGCCTTAGTGCTCGATTCGGATTTTTCTCAGATCCGATTTTTCTTGTAGAGCTGTTCACATTGTTGTTTTAAATGTGGCCAATATCAGATTTACAGTGTGAACAGAAAATGGTTCTGAACTGGCCAACATGTGCAAAAGAATGATACGGACAGGGTTTTTTCCAGGTTTTCACAACAAAATCCACCCAATTGCTTCTCAAAACTAGTCCAAGACTAGCCCAACCATGTTCAGGGGTGTAAATATCACATTAGTGGATTCGCGTTAACCCACAAAGTTGGAAAACAACCTGCGGCGACAGTGAAAAAGTAGCCCAATTCCGCGGGGGAAACTATGTCATATATACGTGTCATATATGTATACGGAATATATGTACAAAAAGTAAGCGATTATGGCTTAATTAATAGTGTGATTAAGGTTGATTGGGTATGTAAAACCTCTGAAGTGTCTCCCGTCAGCGTGGATTTATGACGAATGTCGATCTAGAGTGACGTAAAAGTTGTGTGAAATCCGACATGACTGTTCACACCGCGGTCGCATTGCAAAACATCTGACCACATCTGGAAGTGGCACAAATCGGAATTGAACAGATCAGATTCCACGCAGTTTATTCTGTTCACACTGTCATGACAAAAACAGATCTGAGTCACATGTGAGCAAAAAGGTCGGATTTGGGCCACATTTGCCTGTAGTGTGAACAAAGCCTTTTGACGGTGGTTCTTCTCAAAGCGCTGAAGTGACTCTCAGAGCAGATCTGGAGATGAAGTTCATGTGCTCATATATTGAGATGCAGATCAGCGTCACTTGTGTTTGATGAAACTACGGCGGACTGCTGCTGTCTGCTGTTAGATTAATGCATATTGTGAAGAAATATCTGGAGCTTATCATCATTATCCACTTGAATGAATTCTCCTACATGACTTAAGTTGTTTCATGCACTTTTCCACAAACTGTGAATCCATTTAAGTGGAAAGTAGGTTCCTGTAGATTTTCTTCACATATGTGTGAATTTACAGTTAGACTAAATCGTAAGCTAAGCTCATGTTTCCACCCAGAAGATTCACGCGTTCGTGCTGCGAGTGTGTTGTTGCTTTGAAACTGTCACTGAGCCACAAGCGATCGAACCCAGAAGCGCAGCGTATGTCACGAACGCACGCCGTCTATGCCGGATTCTGCAGCGGCTCACGTGCACGACATACGCTGCGCTTGGGGGTCGTGGCTGGAGCTTGTTTGTAGAGGCACTGGAGCGTTTCAGCTGTTAAGCATTAGTGTCATTTTCATACACATCTGCGCTGGCGCTAGCTTCATTTAACAACGATCAGCCGTGCAATCTGCTGCCGCCACCCTCCGTAAGCGGCTTGCGGCCCGTGCGCTAACCGAACGCCTGTCATTTGCCTGTCTGTTGACCCGCGGTCTGTCGCTCTGCAGATGTCCTGACCCGCGACAGCTGCAGGCCCGTTCACGACTGTAAGACGGCCAATCAGCGCGGACAACAGCTTTAGCCGCCGGAGCTTAACCCGTAGCCCCAGTCGACAACTACTAACCATCAGCTGAATAAACATCCCATTTTAGACAGCGTTGAGTCTCTGGACTAGCATGCGTTCAGAGCTGGTCACTCGATGGTTTATCCTAACTGGGCATTACTATACCAGCACTAGTCACTGTAACCGTGTGAATGTGGTGCAGCAGAAGAAACGCGCTAGAGATTCTGCTCTTCCATCACGAGCCACACAAGAGAAAATAATCAAATGAGATGAAGACTCTTTTACAAAGGATATAGTTCACTTGATCATCAAAAATAGTCATGGGCATACATTTGATTTGATTTATCAACCAATTTTTAATAGAATTCTAGTAAACGCAAGAAGTGTTTCTGCGTTATGTTAAATATGAAGGATTTCACTCGCCTCATCCTCTGCTGCAGTGCTTCCCAACCTCGATCCTGGAGGCCCCAACACTGCACATTTTGCATCTCTCCTGTGTCTGACACCCATTTCAGGTCTTGGAGTCTCTACTAATGAGCTGATGATCTGAAACAGGTGTGTTTGATTAAGGAGACGTGGAAAACATGCATTATCGGGGGGCCTCCAGGAACACGGTTGGGAACCACTGCAGTGTGTTATGATAACTCGTTTTACACAGCGCTCTTTAATAATCCTTACCTGGTTATCTGGTTAAGCCTAACCACTGACCTGCAGCAAAGCATCTAGACATTTTACTTTTTTATTTCTGTCACTGGAATCCAGTGAGAATTCATTAGAAATCACCATCATACTAGTACATGAATCATTTGTATGATATTGAAATGAGACGGTCTGCACTGTGTCTGTACTTTTTCTTTGCACTGGAAGCTCCCGTCACCGATTCCTGGTGTGTGTGAACATGTTTGGGAGTAAAGCCCTCTCTGATTCTCATATCATGCATCACATTATTGTTTTTAATTGAGAGTGAATGAAAATGCCTGTCAAGTGTTTCACCGTCAAGAAAACAGTGTCATTATGAAAATGGGCTTGATCTTCTTTATGCAAATTTCAAAACATAATTTCAATTTTTTGCTTTTCGGTTTTTGCATGTATTTGCATTTTAAATGGTAATGCATCGGGTAATGAATGACATCGGAGAGCGTTCGCTTGACCTCGGACTCTCGGCTCGGGGTCACGTGACACCGATCGCATCTGCCGGCCGGTTTGGATGGTTGCCATAGAAACCATATTCCCAGCGGCCGCCGGTCTGATCCGAGGATCCGCAAACACAGCCGGCAGTGATGAAGACGCTGCAGACAGACAGAGAGAGAGAGATGGGCAGAGGTGGTTGACTAGGCAACAGTAAGACAAGATACGCCTCGATGCACCAAAGATAAATAACAGCTCCAGATATGAGAGAAAAGCTGCAGTCAGACGACTCAGATGCTGCTGCTGATCGACAGACAGAAAGACGGAGCTGCGTGATATTAATTCACGCTTCTACTTTTACTCTAATTGCTTCATCACTGCAGGTTATTCTGGGAAAATATACAACATTTGACTTCGTAATGTTTCATCGAAATGTAATCGCTCGATCGGCCTCTGAAGCGGCTTTGGCATCACATGCGTGGATTAATGTTAACTAATATGTTAACAAACAGCTGTTTAGACATGGTTTTAGCAAACTCAGCCTTTCTCCAGCTTTTTTCTCAATGAATATTCTGTCGAACACTAATAATATACAGTCACATGCTCAAGTCAGGGCACATTTATTCTATAGTGCTTTATATAATACAGATTATGTCAAAGCAGCTTTGCAGTCATTTATTTTTATTCAGTTTTTATTCAGCTCAGAGCAGTTGAGATTGAGGTTTGGTTTAGATCAATAACAAGTTCAGACAGATCATGTTTGAAAATCAGATCATGTTTGTGATGTTGTGAAAATGTCACAGTGTTTGGGTGTATGAGAACGTCTCTCTCTCGTGCTAAAATCACTGTAACGCACGGCCTCTCCCGGCTCAGCGCTTTATTAGACCATCTTTCCTGTATGTTATATAATATTTGTTCATTTAAATCTGCCATGTCGTGTCTGATTGTAGGAATACCGGATCAGACCGCTGAGGATTATGAAAACCAGGACATGAAGCTCAAACACATCTAGAAAAAAAGAGAAACGAGTGCGGTGAGTATCTGTCATCTGTGTGTGTCTGTGTGTGTGTGTGCTGGATAATCACATGCCTTCAGTTCCCTCTATTTTTGGACGAGTCGTCTCTTCTCCAGCGTGATTTGAGTGTGTCGTGGCTCTGTGAAGGTGTCTTGATTGAACTCTGACAGGCCTGACAGCAAAGCTCAACTCCTCCTCAATCGTCCGCCGCGCATTTGTTTCCTCGAGCGAAGGAAATAAACTCATTTTCCAGAAGCTTGTTCGTTTTGCACTTTACCTTTGATGACCTGACGGCGCGGATGCCATCTGCATTTTAGTTGCACATTTGCACACGTTTAGCGACGCCTCCGAGATCTTCTGCGACGACGACGGCCACGTTGTGCGAGGCCGTTTGGAACTAATGGTGCATTTGCACAGTTAAAGCGTGGCTCGTTTGGCTGGCATATGCTCGTGCTGGTCTTTAGCTGCTGTTTGATGATCCCGTATTGGACTGTGTTTGTGGAGCGACTCAACATCTGGCGGGACGTAAGCGGGTTGTGACCCGAGCGAATCGCCGGACGGTCGACGCGCTGCAATCAGACGCTCGGTGGCGGACGGACCGATAACCCACTAGAGGAGATTACTGAGACTGCTGAGTGTTTTTGCTCAGTGCTCTGATGATGAGGCCAAACTCGCTCCTCAGTTCACCTTTGAATTCTGAGTTGTTTTTAGCATCTCAAATGTTACCGCCGGTCATAAATAAGATTAGATTATAATCTGCTATTGTAGTCCGAGTGTGGAGCACAGAGCGCGCACGTAAAGCGGAGCCGGTTGATATCGGATCGCCACGCACCTGCATGCGGCCCTGGATGGGAATAATTGATTTTTCAGAGTAAATATTGACTTCTGGACGTTTTGCAGGCCTGTGCCGAATCGGTGCGGCCGCTGCCGACGGTGAAAAACTCCCTCCGTCCCAAAAGACGGCATCCAAACTGCACTTAACGTGAAGGCCGAAAGTAAAACGCACAATGCCTGGGAAGTTTTTCAATAATTAATGGGCTTCTCGTAAAAAATCCATCTCTGCGAGAGCGGACTGATGGTGTTGAGATGTTACTCTCGTCTGTTTGATGTGTTTGTTCCATTCAGGGTCCAATCAGAAAAGCGTCGTCTGTATCAAACGTGCGTCGTATAATCGCCGTAATGAGCCACATCTGCACGACATCAGAACTACAGTGGAAAAACTCGCTGCGATGATGAACGTGAATCCATTCAGTTCAGTCTTGTGCCATAAATAATTTTGCAGCTCATTTTTGACCATATTGTATTTTTGTGTTGTGTTCTCATGTTAATGTAAGATTATTTCTAATGCGTTTCTGTCAGATGTTCTGTACATTATAACCCGTCGTCAGTGTTTGCACTGTTTGTGAGTGTGTATGTATACGTGCTTGTGTTTCTGTGCTGCTGTTGAGCGTTTCTCTCTGCGTCTGCAGTGCGTCTGGACGTCAGCGGTCGAGTGCGGTCGTCGAGGGTCATGGCCGTCCGGGTCGGCAGAGGTCCGGTCCGCTCCGCGCTGCTGCTCTTCTTCATCTGCCTGCAGAACTCCTGCGACGCCTTGTGTAGGTCTCCTGCGCTCTAACGCACCGTTGTTGGTATGGTAACAATGCATGTCCTTTGTGATGGGATGTCGTCATGGAAACTAAGCAGAGGCTGTTGCTATTTTACTGCAATGAATTATTAAAACAGAAAGATTGGTGTCTGCTGGACGCTGGAACGAAAGTGAATTCTCTCTCTGTGTTCTCTTACAGTAAAACACTGAAGAATAAAGAGAGAGAGCTGTAATACGATCGGTGTGACGTCACCAAAGATTCGTTGAAATGTGGAAACGTGGAATCACGAATTCAGCGAAGACGTAAACTTTTTTTACTAGTGATTAAAGGAGAAGTCCACTTCCAAAACAAAGATTCACATATAATTTACTCACCCCCTTGTCATCCAAGATGTTCATGTCTTGTTTTTTGAGGAAAACATTTCAGGATTTTTCTCCATATAATGGACTGATATGGTGCCCCGATTTTAAACTTCCAAAATACAGTTTAAATGCGGCTTCAAACGATCACAAATGCGGTTGTAAACGATCTCAGCCAGGGAAGAAGGGTCTTATCTAGCGAAACGATTGGTTATTTTCATAAAGATAATACAGTTTATATACTTTTAATGTCAAACGCTCGTCTTGTCTTTTTCTCTCTGGACTGTTTTTGTTGCGGTTCATGTCAGTTAGTGTATGTGGAAAAACTCCCATCTCATGTTCTCCCTCAACTTCAAAATCATCCTATATCACTGTTTTACCTTTTTTGTTAAGGGTGTTTGATCTTCTTTGTAAACATTGTGTCTGTTCTTCTGCAGTGATGTAGGATGATTTTGAAATGATTTTTGAAGTTGAGGGAGAAAATACGATTGGAGTTTTTCCACATACACTAACTGTCTTGAACCAGAATACACAGAGTTCAGGGAGAGAAAGACAAGACGAGCGTTTGAGATTAAAAAGTATTTAAATTGTATTATTTTAATGAAAATAACTGATCGTTTCGTTAGATAAGACCCTTCTTCCCTGGCTGAGATCGTTTACAACCGCATTTGTGATTGTTTGAAGCTGCATTTAAACTGTATTTTGGAAGTTCAAAATCGGGGCACCATATCAGTCCATTATATGGACAAAAATGCTGAAATGTTTTCCTCAAAAAACATAATTTCTTCACAACGGAAGAAAGAAAGACATGAACATCTTGGATGACAAGGGGGTGAGTACATTATATGTTTTGGAAGTGGACTTCTCCTTTAATTAACTGCATTATTAATTGCATTAATTATTTAGAAATAATTCAGACGTGAGTTCTGTGGTGACGTCACGTGAAAGCCGTTTAAATAATGATCTGATTCAGTGTGGTCGTGTTCTCACAGTGTCATGTGACACCTTAGTGATGATGTCATTTCCTCTCATGGCGGTTGTCATGGTGATGTTTGCAGGGATGCAGGTTCTGTCTGTCTGTATGTGTGTGTGTGTGTGTGTGGTCCTGAAGGATGCTGTTGAGTGTGTGTGTGAGAGAAACACACTGTCAGTGGAGCAGGAGTCACACCCAACAGCAGCACGTCTCGTTCACGTCTCTAGCGATGTTTCTTCACAATTCAGTTCATTTTGTGCTCATTGTGCTTTAGTGGCACAATAAAAAAACCTTGTTTCAACGCTCCATACAGTGAGAAAAATTATGTATGCAATACAAGCAATAATAATAGTAATAAAATATACATAAATGAAGCTGTTAAACAAGTGGAAATAAAATGAGAGAGGAGAGTAAATGAAGGAAGTGACATCAGCTTTCATTAATTCCTCCTCACACACACTGGTGCTGGATTGTGTGTGTTTGTGTCTCTCACCTGCAGATGAGCGGAGGGTTTATAGATGAATGTCACGGGATCGGCCTCGCTCGCTTTAACTTGCCGCTATGGCAACAGGACACCACGGCGATGATCCTGCGCTCTGAGCGCCGTATCTATGACTACGGCCGGCCTGCGTGCGTGCGTGTGTGTGTTTGCGCATGTGTGTGTGCATGAGTGTGTGTGGTGCTGTATAATCTGATCCTCTGGTGTGTTTATGGTGACAGATGATCCTGCATTCACTGTCTCTATATGCTCTCACTGATATCATGACGTCCGACAGTTTACTGTTTCTGTATTTCAGCATCCACACATTAGTATGGATTTTTCAGGATCAGGAATAAGAGCGGCTGACCAATGCTGTTGGACTAATAGTTTTTAATTATGATGAACACACAACAAACAGATATTACACAAGGTTTACTAGAAATTCACGACAGATATTTAGAACAGTTGTAAGGCCTGCAGGAAACATTTGAAGGCATCATCTTGAGTTTCTGTAGTTGTTTCTGTTGTTTTTCTTGTTTATCACTGTGAAGCTGCTTTGCACAAATAAAGGTGACTTGACTTGATCAGCTCTCCCAGGATGCATTGCTCCTCGCATCCAATCCACAGTTTCATTCAGTGCTGAAATTAATGAATAAAATATGCGTTCAGTCTAATTTCAGTGGGCTTTTTGAAGTTGAGTCATGTTTATTTGTGTTGCTCTTTTCACAGTCTACCTCATTTCAAAGCAGTTTGACAGAGACGTTTATGTTTAAATGTCATCGGTTCACGTGGAGTCGAGCGAGCGTCCGTGTAGACGGGTTTGTTTCCGAGTCTCACGGCGACTGTCAGCTGAACGCAAAGTCAGTAAAAGCGAGCAGCGGCTCGGTGGAGACTGTAAATGATGATTAATTGATGATCGGTGACGTCAGTAACGCGCTCGTGTTTCTGTTGCAGCGGCGCCGAGGTTCACTAAGATTCCCACGGATCAGATCGGCGTGTCCGGCGGAGTCGTGTCGTTCGTGTGTCAGGCCACGGGTGCCCCGAAGCCTCAGGTGTTCTGGAACAAAAAGGGCAAGAAAGTGAATTCGCAGAGGATCGAGGTGAGAAACACACAGCAGCAAGAGCATCATCAGATCACTGTGTGACGAGATTCCTTCTGAAACACACTGAAGGACGTTAGTTCACACTACAGCCGAGAAACACGATTGGTTAATCAGCGGCTCATTCTTGTTAAAAAGAGTTTGATTAAATGAAAATGTGGAAGTGCCCATGTGCTGCAGGACACAGCATTTATGAGCAATAGTATATACATACACACACACACACACATGGTTTTGTTAGGTGTGTACAGTAGATGACTAGTTATTGTGTTAAGCAGCCAACAGTCCCCATGAATAAAACAGAATAAACATACTACATAATGTTTAAATGAATATCTAAAAATGAAAAAAAAAAACATACATACATAAAATGCAGAAAAATGTGAGTGAATGTGTGTGTGTGTGTGTGTGTGTGTGTGTGTGTGTGTGTGTGTGCACCTGGTATTTATCACATTATGGGACCAAATGTCCCCACAAGGATAATAAAAGCAGTACATTTTGACCTTGTGGGGACATCTTTTAGGTCCCCATGAGGAAACAGGCTTATAAATCATGCAGAATGAGTTTTTTTGAGAAAGTAAAAGTGTGCACAGTCTCCTGTGAGGGCTAGGTTTAGGTGTAGGGCGATAGAAAATAGGGTTTGTACAGTATAAAAACCATTACACCTATGGAATGTCCCCATAAAACATGTAAACACAACATGTGTGTGTGTGTGTGTGTGTGTTTGCACCTGCGTCCTCACAGCTGGTGATGGAGAGTCTTTATTCTGCACTTTTGTGACCAAACAGGAGGGGATTTGAACTAATCTGTTCTCATGAATATGCAAATGAGATGCTAATGAGCAGAGCAGAAGCCTTTATTCCTGTACAGTCTCTTAAGCAGCAGAAGAAAGACTTGAGCTTCTGAGGGTGAATGGAGCTCCTAAAGCGTGTCGCCTCTGTTAGCGGCGGAAATGAATCCCGCTTTGCCTGAAGTCGGTGTCAGTCACATATGAAATAAGCTGACGAAAGCAGAAATGAGTTGAGATTATTAGACTGAGCTGAGCCTGAATGTTGAACAGTTGAACATTCACATGCGGCTCAGAGCTGTGCTGATGTACAGTCACACTGGCTGCTGATGTCACTTCCTGTGTGTGTGTTTCATTCATTTGATTGAGTGTGTTTAGTGTGTTCTGTGCTCAGATGATCTCAAAACGCAATTCTGCTTCCTCTTCACTGATCTGATCATTATACATGTGTTGTCTGATGTCACTCTACTGTGATTGGTGGATGTCTGCTCATGCTGCTCTGTGATTGGTCCAGACCATAGAGTTTGATGAAGGGGCGGGAGCAGTGCTGCGTATCCAGCCGCTCAGAGCGCCGCGGGATGAAAACGTTTACGAGTGTGTCGCCAAAAACACTGAAGGGGAAATCGCTGTGACCTCCAAACTGTCTATCATCAGAGGTGAGATATACGTCATCGTCATCATCATCATCATCATCATTGTTATCCAGCCACATCACTCACCGTTCATACTCCAATTATACTGGATATTACAGTCACACTGCAAAAAATAATGTTCTTCTTCAGTGTCTTGTTTTCCAGTACCAATATCTAACCATCCTTAAACATCCAAGATTTACAGGAGATGCAGGATGACTGAAGATATTAAGTCTTGTTTTCTGAAAAATGCATTAAAATGAAGCGAAATGCAGAGAGAAAAATAATTGTGTTTTTGTTTTGAATTAAATAGATTTTTCTGACTCCAGTTCTGGTTTTAAGCTTAAACTCTCTTCATTTTAATACATTTTTCAGAAAACAGCACTTAATATCTTGAGTCGTTTTGCTTTTCCAGTAAATGCATCTTGATTTCGGGGTCTTTAGACGTTTGTACTGCAAAGTCAGAAAATCATTTTATGTTTATGCGATTATTGTCACGATCAGGTGTCAGACAGCTCCGGTGTGTAATGAACACTGATCTATAATATTAATAATATATCTGTTATATATAGATCAGTGGTAATGAATCATTGTCATAATGTTGATATTGAAATATGTGATTATTCAAAGTACATTTGTTTAACATGTTAAAGACAAAGCAAACAGATGTCAGACAGAGGAGACGGAGACTCGTCCGGCGTCGGCCTTTGTGTTGGGTGTTTCTTTGGCTGCCGCCATTGGCTGTTTGGCTGCGTCTGGGCTCGATTTGATTGGCTGGCCGCGTCACAAAGGCCCCGCAGCCCTGCACATGCTGTCTGTAATCGAGACGATAGCGAGACGCTTGGCTCGCGGCCGCATTCAAAACACCATCAGCTCCGTGTTTGTGTCATTCGTCAAGAACTGGCTGTCAGACGTGTTGAGAACCGGTCCAGAAATGCGTCTTTGATTCCTGTTTGTGTTCCTGCTCACATCATCAGCCGCCAAACAGACGACTGACAGAAACGCAGCAGATTCAGATGCCGAAAGCGAGCGCGTCGTGCGTCGCGGGCACGAGCGAACCACCCGTGAATGTATATTCATGCGGCGGCGCGCGTCTCTGCAATGCTGATGAGAGCGGTAATGAATTTGTTAGTCTGGTAATGAAGCGTGTTACATTGGCAGTCACAGTTTATTTAGTGAGCGGCGTCTGCACCGCTGTGACCCTGCGCCGGCGTTCACCGCCAACACGCCGCCGCTGTCACACGCACAGTGACGGACAATTTCCGGAGCATTTACAAAACATTAGACATGTAGATTGTCAGAGAGACGTGACGCACGCCGAGCACGTCTGACATCTGCGCGCTGATCACGGACGCTGCGGCGCGTCACAGCTGGATGATATCAGCTGAACCGAACTTTAAACAGATACTTCGTCCAAAAATAATTGAATAACCGAACTAATGTTTGAAGCACAAATTAAGATATTTTTGAGATATTTCTGTCCCTGCCTTAACGTGTGTGTGTGTGTGTGTGTGGTCAGTTGTCTCTCCAGCAGGTTTCAGTATCAGCTCATAAAGTGTATTATGGTTCAGCTGTATCTCGTCCTCATCTGTAGTCGTGTTCAGTTCTTCTGCTCATTTAGCTCCATTACTGGCCACATCTTTTAGTGCATTAGCTGCAGCGCTTCTGGTTCATAAACCGCTGACTGACACACGATTCACGTCTGATTTCTGGTTTCTGTGTCTGTTCGCCGCTATCTGCTCGTCTGAGACGCAGCTGTGTCGAATCTGTCCCACTGCTCTCATTCAGACGCACCCGGCGCGGAGTCCCCTGAGTCCCACACACACACACACACCAGTGGGTCAGTCACGCTTTTACTGGTCGCCCTCCATCCACCGAACAACATCATTATGCAGCTTTAATCAGGCCGCACCTGCTGCGACACCAGCGCCACATTCATGAGCGTCTGTGTGTGTGTGTGTGCAGCATCTCTCTGTCTCTCTCTTGTGTTTTGGAGGATGTTTAGAGTGTGTGTGTTAAGTCTCTCTCTCTCTGAAGTGTGTGTGTTTGAAGAGGAAATGGCCTGTTTGTCTTGTCATCATTGGCTCTGAGCGCTGGCGTCTGCAGCGGCATCATTTTCCTCTGTAAACACACTCGGGCGATGAGTTTCACCCGCTCCTCTCAGACGGCCCTCGGGGACACACCGCGCGCGTTTTTATTGTTCGTCCAAGAGCAAATGTTCATTAAAAACGTATATCTGCATAATGGATTTTTTAATGCCAGTGTTATTAGCATATTTTTGTCAAGAGTTGATAGATTTATGTGATTGAAGTTCGTTCATGTGTCTATTCAGTGGTTGTTGCGGTACGTTCAGCTGTTTTAAAGTCTAATTTGCTCGAGTTTGTGCCTGATGGGCTGGCAAGGTCCTGACCTCTGACCCTTGACCTCTGACCCCTCTGCAGCCTATTGTAGTGTAAGAGGGACTGACAGTATCAGCTGGTTAGAACGTTATGATGAGACATGAAGAAGATTTTCTTTCTAATATCGAGTCCACGTTGATTCGTGTTGAGCGTCATATTCGGGGTTTCAGGAGCGAAAGTGTGACTCGCGGGATCCGCCGGCATCATCTCTCATTCCTACGTGACGTGTCATTGGATCCGTCACAGGTGGATCCAGCACAGATCTCAGAGATTCAAGCTCTCGTCGAGATCTCAGACTGTCCCGTGCACAAACGTTCACCTCGGACCAAGTGTCGAGGAGCTCTCGCAGCCCAAAATGAGCAAATGACGCCCTTCGTGCCTGTGTTTACTGTAACCTCCTCAACTCCGCTGCCTCTCTAATTAAAGCGAACAAATAATTAGCTTAGCTGGCGAGCGGCGCTGCAAACACTCGGCTGTGTAACGTGTAATTGATGGTTAGGTGAACGCGTGCGCGCTGATTATGTAGGTACATAATTACACGGTGCAACTTCGCCATTTGAGTGCCAGACGTGTTTGTTGCTCCCATTTACCTCTGATAATTTCAGTGGTTTGGAGGAGATGACTGCTTTATTTATATCGGCATAATGAATGCCGCCCACTGAAAGCGATATGTGCGCGCAGGAAGTGGGTGGGTGAGCCGCTGTGTCAATATCATTTCATCTAAACTCCCTCGTAAGTGGGCCGCTAATGTGAACAGATGTGAGAAAGAGTTTTTAATCAACTGCCTCCAAACGCTGATGAGGACGTTTATCTCGCAGGACGTTTCCAACAACTGCTGTCGTGGCTTTTGAACTCGGACGCGTGAAACGCAGCAGCGTTTGTCCTCGGAATGCGGATCTTTAGTCTTTTTTATTGACCGGTACCTGACCCATCATCATTGTGTTTGTCGTAACTCCAGCGGAGCGGCTCCTCTTCGGCTGTTTCGGTCACGCTCACATTCTCCTTTCGGTGTGTCTCTTTCGTACTGTTGTTTTCAGACAGGTTTCCCAAACCCTGCTACGGCTCCTGAGGTGTGAATATCAAATCTATCAAAGAGTAACGGGCCGTTTCCGTCTGTTATATTCTCTCCAGCGTTACACCGTAAAAATGCACATTATAGTTACTTCCATTTCCTCCTTCCATTTTGTCCAATAAACCTTGAAATGTATGTTATGATTATTGTTGGCTCTTTGATGAATTGTATTTGTTGTTTGGGCTAAATGCATCCGCTGAATGCATAAATGTAAATGAGGGACGTCGCTGATGCAGAATGTTTCTGATGAATCCCTGTCTGACGGTGGAGATGACTGAATACTGATCTGACAATCACTTTCCCTGATAATATTCATCAGTCATGTCGTGTGTGTTTTCTATCAGCTGTTTAGAATCGGGTTTCGCGCTAAGCTCTGAATTTGCTCTCGATTTAGTTTGATTAATTCATGCGTAATTTACTCGCACTGAATCCTTCGCAAAAATTTCACACACTGAAGATGAAGAGAGTGGCAAATGATGTGGATATTTCATAATGTGCTGTACTGTAGGAAACAAATCATGCAAATGTCTCAAATCATTTATCAGCAATGAAGCAGCTCAACTGTCCTTTAAAGCAACGTGTGTAAGCATGTGCATAACAAAATCAACACAAGAGCATCAAAAATATTAGGACAGTTTTGTGATGGTTTGTACCTGATTGTGTTTGTTATTTTCTTTTTCTTTTCTTTTTGTATTTTAAAAGCCTAACCAGGGACTGGGGCTGAAAATTAGCCATAGGCTTAGAAGCCTGTATGAATAGTCTTCTGTAATGTTATTCCCTATTATGGTTAGTCCCTGTTAAACAAACAACTAACTAAATAAATAAATAAATGGAGGCCTGTGATCCGATCCTGATAGAAACGCCGTTTCTGCCGCTTCGTACGTGCGAGCGCTCGGAGTAAAGCGTTTCCGTCAGAGACACAGAGCCTCACCGAAAAGGTTAACGCAGCAGAAACTCTCTGGTGATTTTTGCTGTCGGCTTCTCGCTGCCTTTCTCTGCTGCGATCATTAAACGTTTCCTCCGGTGTTCTGCAGAGGACCTGCTGCCCTTCGGCTTCCCCAGCATCGACATGGGCCCGCAGCTGAAGGTGGTGGAGCGAACCCGAACCGCGACCATGCTGTGCGCCGCCAGCGGGATTCCGGATCCCGAGATCTCCTGGTTCAAGGACTTCCTGCCCGTGGAGCCGGCGCTCAGCCAAGGGCGAATCAAGCAGCTGCGATCAGGTAAGGCAGATATGATGGGGAGTTTCTCTTCTTACGAGCTTTGAACTGCCAAAGAACGTGGAGGCTGTGATTGTGGAGATACGGCCTCTCGTATGAAGGGCCGCGTTCAAAATCAGCTCTAATAATGATGTCGGGACTCTTCAGCGCGTCGACTGAATGAACGGAGTGATTGCTGAGATTAGCAGGTAACGCGGACAGAGGTCTCCTCTCTATTACGCTCGCGCTCGCAGGAAACCGCTGAAGAGAGCCGGCGTTCGGATAGGCGGTAATTTCTGAAATGACCACTTACTTCGAGATTTTAACCACAGCCGGGAGCTCGAAGAGTTTGCTTCGATGGCTGTGACTGTAAATCTCGTGATGTAAATCTACTGTGCACATCTGTTGTGAAAAAGGCCTCTTTAGAGCAACTTTTAGGGTGATAACGGGTCATGAAGTGTAGCGGCGGTGTTGTTTTTAAACTAGGCTTCGTCCTGTGCTAGTTTGATGAATCTAATGCCGATCTTTAGACTCAGAATTTATCAGGTATTTATGAAGCATCTCTGTGGAGCTGTGATTGATTCAGGATTCAGATATATGAATAATGATGCTAAACTGTATTATCGCTTGTTGATTTCCTCTGTCGCTGTGCTAGTTTCACCTCATGCTCACTCAGTAAAATCATTTATGCTTTAATCAGTGTTTCCTCTCCATATGTTGATTAATTTGGTAAGTAGTCGTGGAATAAGCGGGATCATGTACAGGGTCGGTTGGCGGACTGTACGTTATCCCTCGCTTATGCGCGCACATGCATATATACATAAATCTAATCCGTATGATTAATGTATATAGTGTGTCTGACACGTGATTATATATAGTTCTCATATATAATCAGTTTGATCAGTGAGTGGATCATTTCTGTGGTATGAAGTGTGTTGGAGCTGCTGTCACTCAAAGCTTTCGTTGTGTTTTTTTTCTCGTTGTGTGTTCGGTGTGTTTTTCTCAGGAGTCTTTGGTGAGTATCTGTTTTTTCTAGACCAACCAAACTCTCCTCCTCTAGTCCCGCGGTTTGATGGCATATGTTGGCGCTCCGCTCATGTCATCCTCCGATAAACGTGCCCTCGTCCCCCCGATCCTCCTAACGAACCTGATCTCGTGTCCTGCACCTGTTCCCTAATGAGAGGTGAAGCCGAGCTCACCTGATCCGCTCGACACCAAAACACAGCGTCGACATCAGGACACACTCGTGCTAGTGGAGACTCCAGAAACAGATAATAATTAGTCAAAAATAGATGCGCGCACACACACACACACACACACGTGTCATTTGTTGTTGTGCAGAATGAGTTTGGAGCTTCATCTGGTTCACCCAAAAATCGAGCATACTCGACCTCATGTCATTATAAACCGTTAAAGACGTTCTTTCTTCTGTGGAACACGAAAGAAGATATTTTGGTAAAATGCTGGAAATCCGTTTTGGTACCCATTGACCCCCACTGAATTTTTTTGTCCATATAATGGAAGTCAATGGCAGCATTGTTCTTTTGTGTTCCACAGAAGAATGAAAAGATCAGTGTAGAATGATGAGGGTGAGGAAATGATGACAGAATTTGCAATTTTGGGTGAAAGTTGTCACTTCTTTGATCGTCGTCTTTGATCATCTGGTCTTCTTACACATTGTTGAATCTTTTTATTTTTCCATTTGAACAGGGTCCAGAATTAACACACACTCAACGGCAAACGTAAATAACAATATCAGCTTAGGCGAGTACACAAAAAAGTTTTACTGAACTTTAGAAACTTGAACATGTTCTGTAGTTTCATGGGAATTAATAATCTGATTCCTTGATTCAAATCACAGATTCAAACATTTACTAAAGGAAACTCACATGTCGTCTGATATCAGCACCAGATGATATTCTTCAGTTATTCTTCCACAACTCTCATTAAAGCACCAGAATGAAAATGTGTGATTCTGAACAACTCTGACAGAAAAGAGCAGAAAACAGATTCATTGATTAGATTCGGAGTCTGTATTTCAGTACAGCAGGTTTGGAAAAGCGTTCATTTTGGGCTCTGACTGTGCATCAGGTTTCTCTCAGATGGAGGACGGAGCGATCGGGAATAAAACGAGTGTCGTGTAGCGCTGCGAGAGTCACAGACGGACAGATCTATATCCGTGTAATCGTCACTCGATCGCTAGTAGAGCACGAATAAAACGCTGATGTAACCAGAAAACCCGTCGGCCACGATCGGTCCGTTCACCTCGTCTCCATCTCCGTTTGTCCCTGACTCCGTGTTCCCATGATGCTCTGCGGTGCTTCTGTGGTGTCTGCGTATGTCCTTCCGTTGTTTCACTCCTCGTTTCTCCTGAGTTATATTATTATTATTATTATTATTATTATTATAATTATCTCCTGATTATATTCACATTCAGTGACGCTTCTGTTTGCAGCAGCAGAAATCCGTGATGAACTAATGGTGAACACGTCAAGTTTGGACTGAGACTCAAAGATCTGTGTGTGTTTGTATGTGTGTCTGTGGTCCAGGTAAAGCCTATGTTATGAGGACCAAATGTCCACACAAGTATAGTAATAATGATCAGTAAATTATCTTGTTTTGGTCCCCATGAGGACCACATCGCACAGAATGAAGTGTTTTGAGAATCTAGAAATGCCTGTAGTGAGGGGTAGGTTTATGGTAACGGGATAGAAAATACAGTTTGTACAGTAGAAAAACTTTATGCCTATGGAATGAACTTTTAAAATATAGAAACCAGTATGTGTGTGTGTGTGTGTGTGTGAGGACCAAATGTTCCCATGAGGAAAGTAAAACCTGAAATGTTTGACCTTGCTCGGAGAGTTTGTACAGTATAAAAAACATTTTCAATGAAAAGTCCCCATAAACACAAACCCAGTGTGATCTTCATCTGAGTCTGTCAGTCGAGCACAAGAACAGTCATTACCTTTTTTCTAGCTGTTTTTCCAGGCTGAAGGTCACCGCGTCCTTCACACAGACCGCGTTTATGGCCGTCAGTGAATTCTGATCTGAGTCTGTAGGTGTTGATTCCGCCGCAGTGATTTCACATGCTGTCAGGCTGCCCACAGTCACATTTACATGACAAACCAGCGAGTGAATCGCTCAGAACGCTGAGTCAGTCTCTGCCGCACCGAGACACCGGCAAACGCCGGCCTCCATTTTCTGATTTCATTTTTACAGCGTCTCTGATTGGCTGCGTTACACCGCGTCCTGGAGTCTCGGAGCACAATTATTCCTCTCCGCTGGGAAACTCATTCAGCGGCGCTTCGGTTCTCATAGTTCGGTCGTGGACTGACGGATTGTTCTCTGATCTGAGAGTCGAGGTGAAATCATCTCTCTAAAGTGACTTTATGTAGAGCTGCTTTACAGCAGAAATAGAATTAATTTCATCATGAATGCATTTTATAACATTAGAATTGTTACGGTCCCGTTTATTACTGTGAAACGGCTTTGAAACGATCTGTATCGAGAGCAACCGTCTGCTTCTTCAGCGGCCTCGGCTCCATTCGTATTTTCACATCAGTTTTACCCACAGGGATTTAAAAAACGTCTTTGTTTAAGAGTTCTAACCAAACCAACCAAGGTATTTGAGAATTGGACAAAAAGACAGAGAGACAAGACTGTGAACGTAAAGTCATTTGACAGTCCCTGTGAGCTCTTCTGCCACCACTCTGATTGGTAGATGTTTTTATACAGCACTGTGGGTAATGTAGTTACTACAAATTTTTAGTTGAAATATTGCAGGCTGATGGCTTCAAGAGATGCGTAATTCATCAATGAGCAACCTTTTATCTGGCAGTACGTCTGTCTTCTCAGGTTATTGTGAAAAATCAATTTGAATGGGATTTTTTTACTTCTGGAACTGTTTGTTGCATTCCACTGTATGAAGCGCTTTATAAATAAATGTGCGGTGTGTAGAATATGATGCTGATGAGCGTGTAGAGCGTGAGGAAGGTTTGTAAACCATCTCGAGATTCGTGGTGATTGTAAATATTAATGCAGTGTTTGTTTTCTCTCCTCCTCCTTCCCTCACTTCTCATTTTCTCCTCCTCTCCTCTGTCTTATGTCTGTCTGATTGACCCGTCTGTCTCTCTGCCTCGCTCACTCTCTCTCTCTCTCTCTCTCTCTCTCTCTCTCTGTCTACCTGTCTCTCTGTGCAGGTGCGCTCCAGATCGAGCGCAGCGAGGAGACCGATCAGGGGAAGTACGAGTGCGTGGCGTCTAACTCTCAGGGCGTGCGCTACTCGTCCCCTGCTAACTTATACGTGAGAGGTATGGAACACAGTAGGTACTCCGTAGGTAATACACTTTCATTCACATGTCAGCGAAGACAGCTTCTTTAATTTACCCAGCAGCCTCTGCAGCACTTCTGAACGTATAAACGTGTAAATGTACGTACGTTATTCTCGTGTGTCTGCGCTTCGTCGTGTTTTGTCTCAAGTCGAACTTCGAGGGACGTCGAGCGTCGCCGGCAGAACAAATTTCTGTTTTTATCAGCTCTTTCCGAGCGGAAATTAATTCTGCTCGTGAGCGATTCAAAGTCGGCGGAAGAAACGCCCAGCTTTATTAACTCGAGCGCTTCCCGTCGGGGTTCGTTCGCGATTCTCGGCTAATCGAAGCATTAAAAAAGCTAATTGATTTGAAATGAATTGGGTTTACAGGCATGTAATTGTTTCTGTAAACTCAATTAGAGATATTTGCTGTTGGGCTGAAGCGCTCACGGCCTAGCGGTCCGGAAAGAGCCGCCGCGGTTTTAATAGAGGATCAAAGAAGGTAAATGAGGTGCGGCGAGTAACGAGCGGGAAAGAGACGGTCCGGCCGCCGTCAATCGGGATACGAAATATATGCTCCGATTAGCGCGCTCGATCGACAGACGCTCTGATCTATTGGTGCCATCAAGTGCTGCATGACGCCTCTACTAATATTGCAAACGTTTGTGTGCCTGTTAATTGTTTTCTTCATTTTTTTTTCAGTTGTTTGTCTGTTTGTATGTGTTAAACTACTAATCGAAACTAATTTGACTTTACTAAATTCATGATTTACCACTAAAATATGAAGGTGTTTGCAGCGTGTCGTGTGTCTGCGTGTGCGTGTGTTTCTCAGTTTGCTTGTGATGTTTTCAGTTTCTTTACTTTATGAAGTGAATTTCTCAGAGTAGAGCAAGGCCAAGCCACAATATTTAATATTTGGGAGTGTATATGAATTATGCTGCCACACAAAGACGCAGATTGAAGAGCTAAACTTAAGCTAAATGAATGAGGTGAGACTGTGGCAGATGAAGATGGTTGCAGTGGCCTTTTTACTCTCTCTGTGTGTTTCCCTGGTTTTCTTCTCTGCTTTCCATCTCAAACCCCCTTACACCCTCAGAGCTGCGAGAAGGTTGGTGTGTTTTTTGTTTATTTTCTCTCTTTTTCTTTTATTTGGCATTTAAACTCAGAGAAATAAATGTCAGTCAAGCAGTAAACAGTGTCGACGACGGCAGCGGACCCGAGTCACATGTAAAGCGCTGTGAAGACGAGGGTCGTGTCAGTCTCGTGTGTTGCATTGTGGGATCTTGTTTGCAAACCTTCCGCTCGGAAGGCCCTCTCTCTGTCTCTCTGCACGCGTTGCCATGGAAACCCAGCAATTGGAAATTACCAGCGTCTGCATGAGGACGGTCGCATGCCTGAACGGCGCAGCGTCGCGATTGGCTGTTGTGTCGTCCCGTGCTCTGTGCCGCCCCTGACGCATTTCACCGCTGTGATTGTGCATCGTGCATCCGTCCGTCTGTCTCTCCGTCTGTCTGTGTCTGTCTGTCTGTCTGTGCTTGTCGTGTCTGTGCTCGCGCTCGTGTGCATGTGTCTGTGTGTGTGGCTCTCGCGCCGGTGACGGACGTGCTTTCTGCAGAGAATCAGTTTATTGATCGCTACAAAGCATCACTTTTTTCGTAGCGTTGAATTGGTTGACGTCTCGTCAATAGCGTCTGTGCCGAGCTGCCAGTCAAACGTCATACGGTCAGAACGTCACAGCGACCGCAGACGAGTCTCAGCCACAGAGATCTGGTCACTTCAGTGAACGTTGCGTTAGATAGATAAACATTTATTGCACAAGCCAAACATATGGAAACAGACTTCATTGAGTAAAAATCCTCCGCACATTGAGACATTCATAAACGTGACTGAAGTGAACAGATCATTTTAGGCCCACTACTGATACAGTGGTATAATTAGCAAATATTAACATCATATATTGATCTGGATTGTATTTGTCAGTTATTCTTTCTAATATCTTAATCTGGCTAAAGTAATGTTCACCAGTTCAACAGCTCCGTTATCACTAATATGAGTTGTAAGCAGTGTTGGGGAAAGTTACTTTCAAAAGTAATGCATTACAATATTGTGTTACTTTGTAACTAACTGTGTTACTTGCGTTACTTAGACTCAGATATTTTTCCGTAAATGTAAAAGTAACACGTTGCTTCACTAGGTACTTGAAATAAGTAATCTAAATACGTAACTCACGTTACCCTAACACTGGTTGTAAGTTAATGGTTATAATGACCGGTCATTATCTGGCTCATGTATATTAACTATGTTGTGTTCACAGGTCATCTGTGATGAAAGTTCATAAACAGACACGTTTAACATCTGACGTTAGGTGGCGCTACAGCAGCGGTCAAGCAAAACAAAACTTCCTAATATAATGATTGTTTCCCAATGTTGTGACTCGTTCTGAAAGCGGCCGTTCACAGCATGACAGGATCAGAATTATAATCATAATCCCTGATCACCTGTGCTCTCGTAATCGATGCCGCACCAGGGTTTATAAGTTCCATAAACTCAGCGTGATGTCAGAGTCTCGTAGAGAAGCTTCGCAGTTGTTCGCCGTCTCTTTGTTTTGTCTGTCTTTGTCGTTTTCTCTGGCTGCTTGCGCATGAGCTGCATGAAGTGTCGTCTGTTTTAATGGAATGCTTCAGGTTTTTTTTTAGGCAAAGTCTGTTTGTCATCAGAGAGTGGCCTATTTTCATTCTGTCAGCGTGATGAAGCGCCCGAGCCGTTTCCGCTCCTGGAAAACTGTTGAAAGGCGAATCAACTGTCGGCAAGATCGTGAGTGACGTGCGGCGGCTCCCCGCGCGCGTCTGAGAAATAGCAGCGCAGGCGTCCTGCCCTCGCCGCGCATGACAGCCTCCTCTGGAGGAGGAGAAGAAAGAAAGAGCCAAACATCCTCTGCGCTTTTGAAGAACGTGTCACAGATGTGCCGATCTGATTTGGGGACTAAATCTAAACCCGGTCGTGAGAACAGGAGCGTCTCGTTAGAGCCCCGTGTCTAATTGCCACAGGAGCGATGATGTCATTCGCCGGCGCCGTACGTGTGCGCTAGGACTGTAAGTCAATACGCCGTGCCTCCGCTTCCCCTTTCAGCGAGAGGAAAGATTGCGTTTGAGATAATTCATTGTAATGGGCTCGACTAACAATGGCAAATCCAATTCAGCAGTCCCCATTGTTGCATAGATCAAATGTGCTGTTACCACCCAAGGTTATTGTTCCCGTCTCGCTGGAAGCCGAAGCTTTTAAGAGCCGCAAAGTGATTTTTGCACAATAGACGCTCGTAGTTTAAATTCAGATATGCAAATATTCACCCCGGTTAGCAGAGCAGACTGGTTTAGTCACAACCGGGAACAAGCGTTTCTTTCCATCATCGCTAACCCATAATAAGTCATAATATTGCCATTAAGTCCACATGTTGAGCTGTCTTTGTGCACGATGCACCTGAAACCTGAGTGTTTTTTATTTGAAAGTTTGCACGTTACCGGCGTCGCACGGTGCCGGTCGCACGAACGCATGCACTAACCCGCATTAACAACCTCTGATTAACTGCAGCCGGTGACTGTGTAGATTTAGCCGTTATGTCTCATCTGAAATTTCAGTGTGTCCAATTCTGGGTGTCCTTTGGTCAATGCTCACCTGCAATCGAATTCACTTATACAATTGCACATCTTGTTGTAAACAAACATTTCGTGTGCTCCTGGAATCTGATTGTTTCGCCTGCCGGAGGTGGGTTTGATGAAATGCGTTTAGCTCTAAACCGCTAGCTCATGCAGTTGTAGCTTTATTCAGGTGGATTTTTTTCCTCTTTGCTGAAGTCGTCGATTTCAGAACTTGATCCTACGTGGCGAATCCCCATAAGCCTCGGCATCCGAGAAAGCTTTGCTCAGACGTTCAGCCATCTCTAAAGCGGAAGAAACAAGAACCTGGGCTTCAGACGCATCTTAACGTGGCTTATGTTTCTCTGCGCTTCTATTGATGTGAATAAAAAGGCTCATTGAATTAGTCAACATTACAGCTACAGCAAATGAGCTCCTGATTGAACTGCTGGTCTTCTTCAATCGTTACTTCGTGGTTCTATTAAACGCAACTCACATTTTGCTTGTTTTATGACCGCACCGGCTCATGCAAAGCGCAGCTGATGGCGAATAATGAAATTCATTCGTACTCTTTGTTAAAGGCATAGTTGACCCAGAAATGGGCTTTCCGTCATCATGCGATGGCTGTGGAACAAAAACACACACAGACGTTTCTTAGAAAAATATCTTGTGTAATGGCAACTTGATCATTTTGGGGTGAACGAAGCCTTTAAGTCAGTGCTCCAGAGATGAATGAATATTAAACAGCTTAGCAACCACCCAGAAGATCCTAGCAACACATTCAGCACCTCAGATTCTACACAGAAACACCCTAGCAACCACTCAGTACGCTAGCAACCACATAGCGTCACTGTGGCAACCATCCACCCGCACACATCTCGTTTACGTCGGAGATCGTTTGAAACTGCAGCGTCTCCGGTTTCCGAGTGTTTCCTGTTGCCCTGGTTCTTTGTTTCTGTCCGGCTCATCTCTGTCTCTCTCTCTCTCTGTCTGTCTCTCTCTGCATCATTCATGCGTATCTGTTTCTCTCTCTGTGAGCTCGAGCTTCACGGCTCTTTGATTCACTGTATGCTGTTAATCTGACGATGACCTGCCGATTTCACGACGCCTCTAAGAATTCAGCAAGCTGTAGTTCTTAGCGCATCCTTCCTCATCTCTCTCTTTTATCCTTCCCCGTTTCTCTCGAACACATCCTCTCTCTCTCCTGCATTTCATCTGTGTTTCTGGATGCGGGGTTGGCAGCGCTCCACATTAACTCAGTGGATTAACATAACTTCCATCGTTTCTCACATTTGCTCGCTGTCTCTTTTATTTATTTATTTCCACAGTCAGAAGTAGATCTTCCAGGAGTAAACGCAGTATTTCCCTGCGGAGCGTCAGTTTCTGTTGCAGAAGAATCTGATTTGTCCTAGAATATAGCGGCAGACACACACACACACACACACACAGAGCGTCCGACGCTCACAGATCAGCGCGTCTGCACTGGTGGATTGTGACCCAGAAATGGGTGGCAGGTCATAAACAACAGAGAACAAAACCAAAGCTGAATGCAAATAATACAATTGAACCAGCAGGATAATGGTTAGAAAAGTAAACGGGGATCTGTGTCCATGCAGCAAAACCGGTTGAGAAGCACCGGATTAGATTCAGCGAGCCCAATTAATTGCCTGTTTGGAGCATCGAGCGTCAGGCGCTAGTTAACGTATTGACTATTAGGTGCAGAAATGTTTCACGGCTGTGCTGACAGTACGCTCTGTGTGTTAGCCACAGCGTTCCAGCCATCTCCCTTGAAGCCCTTGTTTACGGTGTCGTGCTGCTGCGCGTGTTCAGGCATGCAGGTGACCGTGCAGCGCTGCAGTCGGGCTCTCTCAATCACACCTTCCTCTTCCCCTTTGATCCGCCGGGGAATGAAACCGGCCCCGATCGAACACCTGCTCTCCCAGCGCTGGTCTATAGAGTCGATATCTGCAGCGATTGATCGCAGAGCCGCAAAAGCCTTCATTGGTTCGACTGCCTCGTCCCTGAGGGCAGCGCCGTCTCATTTAGGTTTCTAAAGGCTTATGGGAAACGGAGGGAGCTCGGACCGAAATAAAGCTCGTTCAGACAGAGCGGGTTTTAATAAATATGCATCATTTCAGTTTCTCTGCCTCCCAGCTGAGCTCAGAGCAAAAACAGAGAAGCCTCGGCGGAAGCGTCTGCGTTTAACGCTCCTCTCTCGTTTGTGTTTTTCATCCTCTGTGAACTTAACGAGGGCGGTGGAGAGATGTGCCTGTAGAAATGGGCGCGTTAGTCAGTTTGTAGGAAAACACGGCTTTGACCTTTAACTCGAATTCAGATTCTCCAGCTCCTTACACATTATTATTCCGTTCCATCTGCTAGTCTGCGCTTATATTTAGCAACTTGTCCTTTTAGCTGTAATGATGCATTGCCAGCTTGAATATGAAGCTTTCATCCGAACGTCCATTTTCTGTCATTGTTACCTCGCTCTCCTGTTTCCTTGTGTTTGTGCTCCAGTTCGGCGCGTTCCCCCTCGCTTCACCATCCTTCCCATGAGCCACGAGATAATGCCGGGCGGGAGCGTGAACATCACCTGTGTGGCGGTCGGCTCTCCGATGCCCTACGTAAAATGGATGCTCAATTCTGAGGACCTGACGCCGGAGGACGAGATGCCCGTGGGCCGGAACGTTCTGGAGCTGAACGGCGTGCGCGAGTCGGCCAATTACACCTGCGTCGCCATGAGCAGCTTGGGAATCATTGAGGCTGTGGCGCAAGTTATCGTGAAGTGTAAGGAAATCATTATATGATGGAATCAGATATATAAATGATCACTTTAATACATGAATGTTAAGTATTAAATGTGCAAACAAAGATAAAACAAAATTGTACAAATCACGGCGACCCGAGTTCGATTCCCGTCTCGAGGTCCTTTGCCGATCTCGCTCTCCTCTCTCTGTCCAGTATTTTCCTGTCACCCTCTACTGTCCTGTCCATTAAAGGCACAAAACCCCAAAAATATATTAAAAAAAAAATTGTACAAAGTAAATTCTCTGCAGCATAATACGCAGAAGGTGATGTGGAAGCAAAATATTCTGTGCCGCAGGTGGAAAAGGGTAATCGGCCAAATCCAGTTGCAGAATGTAAATGTATTTTGGAGAATGATGTTGGTTCAACCAAAAAAGTTTCTAATTTAATCCAAAGTAAGAAAATGGTTCTTAATGTATGTGTGGACACAAAGTCATTATTGACTTAAAAATGTGCTAATCTTGACCAAAAGCGAAATGAAGCAAAAGCATGCGTTCCCAGACATTCTGTAAGTAGCCCATTTTGATCTCTAGATATCTTGTTGTTCTACCTAGAAAACCATGAAACATGCTGCTTTTCAGACCCTTCATTTCTGCTGTATCTCAACAATATCTCAAACTGTGCTCAGTGCTAGAGTGAAAATCTTCCTGTGAATCTCCCAAGCAAATATCAACCTTTGTGGCGTGCCGTTCTCCTCTCTCTTCGCAGCTTTACCCAGAGCTCCTGGTACCCCGATTGTCACGGAGACGACCCCCACCAGTGTCACCATCACCTGGGACTCCGGTAACCCCGACCCCGTTTCTTATTACATCATCCAGTACCGTGCCAAATCCCCGGACAGCAAGTACGAGACGGTGGACTCCATCACCACCACCCGCTACAGCATCGGCGGCCTCTACCCCAACACCGAGTACGAGATCCGCGTTTCCGCCGTCAACACCATCGGCCAGGGTCCGCCCAGCAACAAAGTGGAAGCTCGAACCGGAGAGCAAGCCCCCGCCAGCCCGCCGCGGAACATCCAGGCGCGCATCATATCGCAGAACGCGGTGATGGTGCGCTGGGACGAGCCGGAGGAGCCCAACGGCCTGATCAAAGGATATCGAGTTTATTACACCATGGATCCTTCGCAGCCAATGAGCAACTGGCAGATCCACAACGTTCAGGACAGCATGATAACGACCATCCACAGCCTCGTGCCGTCCGAGACGTACACCATCCGCGTGCTGGCGTTCACATCCGTGGGAGACGGACCCTTCTCTGACCCCGTTCATGTCAAAGTGAGACCTGGAGGTGAGTTGTACGGAAACTTGTGATTGAAGGAAATGAACACTTGCAGATTAAAGAAAGGTCCATTGTCAATAATGTAGAGACGTATGAAGGACTGCTGTCTGTGAGTCGGCGGGGTGAATTCACATGACCAATCTGAGCATGACCTAAATCTGTGTGGAAAATCTTTTTATCCTCACTTTGCTCTGCAAAATTTCACGGGTGAAATCCGGTCAGTGGGAATTTGTGTTATTTTAAATGTGACCACACCATGTTCCCAGGTTCCTGGCTTTCAATTACAGTACCATCTGAACATTTCTGCACTGTTCCTTTAGTGTTGCTCCATCAACGAATGACGTGCTCTGTTTTGAAGCGGGTTTCTGATGTGTTTTTGATCTGTGTGTCAGTTCCTGGGCAGCCTGGCAAGTTCCAGGTGGGTAAAGTGACCGACACCAGCGTCGAGTTGACCTGGGAGCCTGCGTACTCCAAAGAGCCCGTGAAAGCCTACGAACTCATCTACAAAGCTCCAGAGCTTGGCATTCAGGTGAGATCCTGCTTCACTGGGAAACTCTTGAGGGCTAAGAATTCAGTGGTATCTGCACCAACTTCTGATATGTTGCAATGATGGTGATGTTTTCAAAGGGATTGTATACTTTTTTTACTCTTTGGGTAAAAACGTCTACTAAATGTATAAATGTTAATGAAAGCATCTTTGATCTTTCAAACAAACAGGAAAAGAGGAATTTTGAGCCCAGAACATCGTATGTTGTGGAGGGTCTGCGTGCCAACACCGAATACACCTTCTCTCTGGCTGCCGTTTCCATGAAAGGTATCGGCGCGTTCACCAACGAGATCAACCAACGCACGGCACAAGCAAGTATGTGTGAGACCCCTTTCGTTACCATATTTTACCTGACAGGACATTTCTTATGGTGTATGACACAGTAACTGCTCTCTGCACCAAACCTCCCTCGGTTCATCATCCACGTCACAGCTGCAGTGAGTCGATGTGTTGTAGTGACCCGTGACTCTCCGTCGGTTCTGATGGTTCCTACAGGCTGTTGTCTGGATGGGAAGGGGGCGGCGCTGGATGAATTTGATGTTTAGTCTGTGGTTTCTCTGCTCAGTTGTAACTTTCAAGGAAACGGCTGAGAATCGCAGCTAACTTGCTGCATCATGTCTGCCAGTGCATAGGCCACAAAAGTGGCACAAATGGTTGAATTCTGTTTATTCATCTTTCCCTCCCTCCATTCATCCATCCGTCCGTCCATCTCTGTGTCATTGTGAAATGCATCGGTGTGTGCGTGATGTGTATGTCCACCAGTATTTCCAGTAGATGATTGAAATACAAGCAGAAGTCAAAGCCGCCACTAGACTGGATGGGATTTGTGTTTTCAATTTTTGCCTTTTTACCCCTTTCTTCTTTTTATACTTCAGTTTAATGTCTTTTCAGCTCAGGACCCAGTGAAGTGACTCCAGCGGTGTGTTGTTGATCCTGTGTTGATGTTGAAATGCTCTTCTTAGGTGTCACGCAGCTCTGCAGTAACGCCGGTAAAGCTCGTGCTTTCAGGACGATTAACGGTAAGTGAGGACGACCGAACCGTCGGAAGCCCGTCAACAACCGTAAGACTCTCCTCGTTACTCCACTAAAGCTTCACCACAGCAGAATCTGTGGACGGAGCAGCGTCTGATCCCGCGTGACTGAGTCTGAATATCAAACACGGTCCACTTCGGCGTTCTGATCAACTTTCTGTCATCGCAGACAAACGTTTGAGTGGGGCTGTTTTAGTTGAGCTGCTTAAGCAGCATATGGTCACGTCTTATGATTTAAGCAGCTCAATGTAATGACAGTGAGGGAGGTTAAGGGTGTATTTGTGTGCCTTGAGATGTTGAGCTCTGATCCGCTCAGCTGCAGCTCACACAGATACACCGCACCTTGTTGCTAGGATGTTGAGGTTGCTAGGGTATTACTAGGGGTTTAGGAGCAGTTGCTAGGGTGTGGCAGTTTGCTATAGGTGGATGCTAGGGTGTAATTAGGGTTTGACCATGGTTGCTAGGGTGTTGTGGTTGGTTATAAGAGGCTGCTATGGTGTTATTAGGGTTTTGTAGTTGAGTAGTTAATTGCTGTTGCTAGGGTGGTGTAGGTGTTGTGGCTAGTTTCTGGGGTATTCTAGGTGGTTGCCAGGCTGTTGCTATGCGTTTTCTCAGGTGTTCTGAGCAGAATTCGCTATGTGGTTGCTAGGGTGTTCGTGTCTATGAATTGTTCAGCTGTTCTCTGTAGCATCTGCAGGATTGTTCTGAAGGTCTCACCGAGGCTCCAGCACAAACACACATGAGCCCAATTATCCTGTGACATCAGCACAGATAACGTTTTTTGAAAGCAATTATGCATCCGCAGTCCATTTTTACATGTCATATTCTATAAAGCTAATTGAATTATTCCATGTCAGTTTAATTATTGTGTTACACGAGCGTGCACGTGCGAGAACAGAGGCCGAATGCGGCGAGAACCTTATCGCTTTGATTGATTATGAGAACGTCTCTGATCCCTTGTTATTTTTAATAACTCTCTCAGCTCTCGTCGTGCCGTTCGGCTGGAAAGGTTTCAGTCAATTACACTGACGGAGACCAAAGCCTCACATTAACCGCAGCATTAATGACAGATAATACCCACAATTCTATACGCAATTCATATTCGACTGAGCTCAGAAAAACGCTTAAGGCGACTTTGTGTGTGTGTGTGTGTGTGTGTGTGTGTGTGTGTTGGTAAGGAGGTCCGTGTGCCGTGCGCAGGAGCAGGTATGTACTCGACATCATCAGCTGTTTTCCAAACCTATTCTTCATTGTTCTGGTTTCAGTTGTTTTGTTCTCATTAGATCTGCGTCCAGTTGACTGGATGTTTTTGTGATTTCTCTTGCTTTAGCGTTCATAACCGCTCGAGTATAAATGTCAGAACGATTTAGCTGTGTTTAGGATCAGAGTTAGTGCAGTTAGTAACACCACCAGATGCTTTCTGACATTAGAGAGTTATTGAAACCAAGCTGTAGGTTTGTCGTCAGGCAGATTTAGCAGCCGCTTTGATCCAGACGAAAGTGGTGAAAGTGTCAGATCATCATGTAAGTCCAGAAGTAACGTCCAGAAACGGTGAGGTAACGAGGAGGACGGGTGCTATTATTCCTGATTTTTCACCCTAAGAGCAGTAGGAGGTAAAGAACCCAGCGTAGACAGAGAGCAGCAGAACCTCCTCAGATTTCTAATTAAAGGAGGAGCTTTGAAAACAGAAACTCCTCAATAACCCCGACGGGTTTCACTCGACTGTCTGTCACCATCTGGTCAGGAATTCTGATCCCGGACCGGAGCGCCGCTCCATCCGTCAAGCGCGTTTCCACGGCAACGGCGCTGCTATCGGTTACATGCTCGGCGGTGCTTTAATTAGGTTGTCCGTTCTGGTCAATATGTTGATCGGATGCTTGTTTCGTGACCGATTCTGACAGACGGACGCTTTACTCCTCCATCGCAGCACATCCTTCATTTCATTTTGCTTCATTCTTCCTTTGTTTGCATCATTTATCTTTTAAGTTGAATGTAATTCGAGCCTCATAATTAGTTTTATTGATCTGTTTTCATCTGCACTATTTCTGTAGCCCGTGTATCTCATCCTCTGCGTTCGTCTTTATGTTGTATTGATTTATTTTGCTTCGTTTCTGTTTCTTTATCCTCCTCCACCTTCCTCAATGATCTTTCCTCTCTGTGTTTTATTTTTGACTCTTTTCCGCTCCTCCTCTTCCTCCTCTGCTGTTCCTGTCAGAGCCCACGGCTCCTCCACGGGAGCTCCGCTGCTCCGGCGCCGGCTCCACCTCGCTGTCGGTAAGTTGGGCTCCGGCCCCGGAGGACCGGTGGAACGCTGCGCCGCTCGGGTACGAGGTGCGTTACGGGGTCGTCGGCGAGTTTGACTCACCGCAGATGCTGCGTCTGGAGCCGGACGCGGGACGGGCGCTCCTCACGGGCCTGCGGCGCTGGAGTCTGTACCGTGTGACGGCGGCGGCGATCACGGCTCAAGGCGGCGGACCCGAGAGCGCGGCTGTAGAATGCAGAACAGATGAAGATGGTAAAATCCCACGTCGTCAGGTTCTGATGTAGTTCAGCATTTAATCCCTGCTCTTTAGCTCTGTTATGGGTTCTTCAGGTGCTTCTTTGGAGATCAGTAGGGTTCTTGATGTTTTTCAGTAGTGTCCTTGAGTTCTTTAAGGCTTGGCTCACTGCAAAAATGATTTTTGTCATTTTTCAGTGCAAATATCTAAACTTTCTTAAATCTGGAGAAGCAAAAAGACTTAACATATTAAGTCTTGTTTTCTGAAAAACATGCATTAAAGGAACCGTATGTAAGAAATTTATTTCAGTTAATCATAAAATGGCCCTGACATGTCACTAGACATTAAGAAATCATGTTCATTTCAAATACTTATATCACTGACAACAGTGGTCCGGCCAGGATATTGTCATTTAAAAGTGAAAGTTGCAGCCCTCAACTGATGTTGATGTTGTCATGTTGTGTTTTGGTCTGAGGCGCCACCCTCCAGCTATCTACCAATCACGAAGTCAGTAGAGTTTCGTCATCCGGGTTGGCAGCTCTGCTCTAGTTACAGCTGCAGCTACGAACGTGTCGGATAAAACATGTATAAAGTTACGAAACCTAAAAGACCTCGTTATGAATCCGAAGTACGTCGTGACAAAGTCCGAAATAAAACAAGGATTTGTATAGGAGATGCCTTTGACAGATGGAGACGGCTGAAAACGGAGAAGAATTTTGTTGGTATAGGCTAAAAGCCCCGTGCTTCCGTACACAGTGGATTTTCCACGGTCGCCCGTGCTAAATGCGTTCATAAAAAGCTTTATATCGCACCACTAGCACGGTATGAAAACAATCTATGTTCCGACTGAAATGTGGTATTACAGTACATCTTTACGAAATATTTGGCTAATCGCCTTTAGTAAATTTTTGCGACACATAATTACTTCGCAAAACATCTCTCGTGAAGCATAAACATAAGTAACAGAAGAAAAAAAAACTTATTGTGTAGGACTCGTCACTTGCCATTGGAAGCTCCTTGTAGCAGCCTACGTTCCTGCGGAATCCTGCAGCTTAGCTGGCAACCTGGAGTCAGGGGGGAGGGGGAGGGGATACGCCGTTCTACAGTATTTTGAAAGTGATTGCAGTACCAGTTTTGGCCACAATCCTACATACGGTTCCTTTAATATAAAGTGAGTTTTTGCCTGAACCAACAAAATGTCTGCCAATGGAGTCAAAATGCTTCATCATTTTAGATGTCATAAATATAATAAACATCATAAAAGCATATCTCGTATCCTCAAGACTTTTGTTTTGTATCTTTAGGTTCAGTGTTAAAAATGACAGTGTGAACACTGAGCAAACCTGGACTCAATACAGGGTTCATACAAGGTGCTTAAAGTTCTTAAATTTGACCTTTTGAAATTTAAGGCCTGGAACCCTTTTGAAAATGGCAACATTCCTGAAGAGGTACTTGAAAAGTGCTTGAATTATTGAAAGACAATGTGTCTATGAAGTAAGTGTTTAATTTTTTTAATAAGCAACATCTTTCCATGCAAAATCAGCGCTGCTTTAAACATTATGATGCTCATGATCCCTTTCAAATATTTATTACTAAACATACTGATAAATGTCAGATTGTGTTGAATGGTATGACTGGATTTCAACTGATTCCTATTGAACTGCAGCTCAAACTATTTCAAATCTAGTGAATTAAGCTACAAACTCCATCATAATGCACAATGTTTCCATCTAACATGTATTTTGAGCTGCAGCTCGTCATATTAATGGAGTGTTTCACTATATAGCAGTAAACCGGTTACCACACCTCAATATGGAGCAGATTTGTGTCGGATGTTTTCTTGGAAATGGAAATATATTTATATTTTATCATACTTTTTCCGCGTATTTTAGTTAATGTCATTAAACTAGCGAGCTGAGCCAGTACTAGTACTGACTGTGTCGTGTAAACATGACTGAAGACGCGAAAAGGTGGAACAGACAAACCGAATCAATTGAGGGAGTCATTTACGCTGGAACCGCTCCGATTGATTCAAACTTATGATTTTGATCGTTCATTTTTAGCGGTTCACTAGCAAAAAAAAAGAGATCAAAAGGGCCATTCATTTTCGAATTTCGACATCGCTGGTAATGATTTTAAAAAGCACATAGTGATGAGTGAAACGGGGCTTTTTGAAACTCCGAATCAGTAATCACTGCGTCACCGATCGGATCGTGAATCATTTGATTCAGATGGAGACTTCAAGTTGTGGATCGCGAATCATTTGATTTAAATTGGGACATCGGAGCGGGTTCGCGAATCATATGATATAGATCTGAAGTTCGCGTATCGTGAATCATTTCATTCACATCAGGACTTTAGAGTGGGTTCTTGAAATTTTTTTCTGATTTCTTTTAATTATTAAACAGTACAAAACATTAAACCATTTATGCAGCACAGTCATAAAAGTAAAACAAAGAGAAAAAAAACGGAAAAAAATGATACACAAATACAGATTCCTTAAGAAAATTAACCATGGTTTTACGGTTAATAGTGAAAGTGTTGTAACCATGTTTTTTTTTTTTTTTTGTATAACCACAGTTTTACTACAAATACCATGGTTAAACTATGGTTAGTGTAGCAAAATGTATACAATTTTATATAATCCACATTTTTATAATTGTATATAAAGAATCCACCTGCGAGAGAAGAGATTATGCTTGCCATTTTGATGCACGCTCACATTACAGTAATATGCTCTCGACATTTGTCATTAAATTAACGGCATAGAAACTGCCTCAACTAGCTATTAAAATATGAAGAACGTCGCGTCTGAAAGCTGCATTGATTTTTTTTTTCAATTGGTTAAAATGAATGGAGAATATCGTGTTTTTCCGTGTGCGCTCGACCATTTCCGTCGCTCAGGCTAGATCACTTGATGAGGTCCGCAAACCCTTTGCGCGGAAACTACGCCGCAAAAAGAATAACTAATACGCTTTCTTAAAAGGCAAAAGAACGCATTGACGTTTCCCTAATATGATGAGTAAAAACCAACAGACTGATGAAAATGCAGGACATTTTCTCAATATGCGACGTGCGGGACAAGAGGTAAAAAAATGCTGTGCGGTACAACGCAAAGCGGGACAGGTGGTCACCCTAGTGCCGATAGCCTTGTGGGCAGTGTGTGACATGCGGCACCGTTGCGCTACGGGTGTCCCGAGTTCGAATCCCGTTTCGAGGACCTTTCCAGATCCCGTCCCCCCTTCTCTCTGTCCCACTTTGCTTCCTGTCCTGTATGATCTGTCCTATTTTAATAAAGGCAAAAAGGCCAAAAATAAATCTTAAAAAAAAATTAAATAAAAAATTAGTATCACAGCTGTTGCTGCTAGAATAATGGTCCAAATGTTATGTGCTTTAATTTCACTTTCTCTTTTTATTCTTAAGTTGACATCATTGCATACTTTGCATGTGCTTCGCTTTGTTTTTGCTGTTTATTTAGTTTATTAGTATATTTTTATTTATCTATTTATCATTTTTAGAATTTTAAATACATTGTTAAGTGAAATCTCTCTTTGAAGTCCTCGAAAATCAAAAAAGTAGTGCTTGAAAAGTCCTTGAAAGTCCTGGAATTTCTTTTTACAGTATCTGTGTGAATCCTGTGAATCTACCATAGTTGGTCCAGACCTACAAATGTGAACACACCCTAAAGCTGCAGTGTGTGGATGTTTTGTACTGGTTTGAAGGTTCTGCAGTGACTAGGCCTCGTGTGTGTGTTTGTGTGTGTGTGTGTGCGCAGTGCCCGGAGCTCCACCCCGTCAGGTGGAAGTCCAGCCCATCAACAGCACGTCTGTAAAAGTGTCGTGGCGCTCCGTGTTGCCAGGGCAACGGAACGGGCAGATCCGCGGTTACCAGGTTCACTATGCACGCATGGAGAACGGGGAGTCGCAAGGCCTGCCGCGCATCAAAGACATGATGCTGGATGATGACCAGGTGAGGTCACGACCCCACAGACAGCGCCGCACCCTCGTCAAAATATGACCATTAGCCTTATTCAACCTTAATTTGCAGTTAGCTGTTACTGGTAAAGACTTGTGATTCATTAGCCACTCTAGGTAAATACAAAAATAGCAAAGTACAATAAAATGTACAACCGTGTGTGCTACACACTGATGTGTTTATGATTGTGATGATAAATAAAATAATGGACTGTTTTTGTAAAGCTAAAATAACTGAAGCCACTGTCAGCAGGAGCCTCACACATTCAAGTGACAAATGGCAGCACTAAAGAGGATAAATGGTGTGGTTTTGTTGTTTTTGGGTCTTTAATCATTAATGTTTTCAGTCAACATGAAATTAAAATTGATCTTATTTCTTTTCTTAATACGTGTTCCTTGTCTTCCTGTGATCGACTCATCGGCGCCGTTATTCTGAATTACACCGCTGATGCAGATCCATACTCGCGCTGTAATGTGAAACGCACACTTTCACGTCAATCCACCAGGAGAAATTCACGGCCTGACCTACATTTATTTCTCATTCAATATCACATTTCGCTCAGAAATGCATCACATGTCAGAAGTCAAATGAGATCCGGATGCAGTTTTGTTGAGCTTTAGTTTGAAGCTTTGAATCTTTTTACACGATTCTGGCCAAAACCTCATTCAAAATACAAAATAACCATAAACGCAAAGTATTTATTGAGTAGTGTGTTAGAATTGTGAGAATCGGTCTGATCTGAATGAACAAACTCTGAATGAATCTCACTGAGTGTCTCACTTCATCTGTTCATCTCTTCTCTTTCACTAAATGAATCTCACCCTCCTCTCCTCCTCCTACGCGCCGCCTGGTCATCACTAATTCTCTCACATGTCCTCCTGCCGCCCGCCATTAGAGGGACGTGGATGAGACGGCGCAATATGTGAGTATGAACTTCAGCTTTATGTTCAGAGCAGCTTATGAAATCACAGCTGAGACAGAAAGATTTCAAAGCCCATCAGAGCCGCTGGATCTGAACCGCTTCACTGCATCAGTGTGTGTGTGTGTGTGTGTGTGTAAACCTCTCACACTGCTGTGCACTTTCATAGATCCACTCAAACACAGATCACAGACTGAGAAGTTTCTTAAAGCAAAATATAGCTGGAGAGAATGAATGAATGAATGCAGCAGCAAGTGAGAGGTCAGTGCTCATGTTTGCATTGAAGTTTCTGGCACTAAGTGACTCGAGACTGAGTGTGTGTGTGTGTAGGAGCTGATACTGGAGGATCTGCAGCCTGAGACGCTGTACTCCATCAGCGTGGCGGCCTACACCATTAAAGGTGACGGAGCTCAAAGCGTCGCTCGTCTGGTGCAGACGCCCGTCGCATGTGAGTGTGTTTCTGTGTGAAACATTCAGGGACAGACAGACTCTTTCAGTTGAGTTAAATGTGCTGTTTGTGTGACAGATAGCAGTGAAACGGGTGTGTGACAATCACTAGTCTTTCGTCACTAGACTCAACAGAACAAAAGACTCACAATCAGAAACACAGTTAGTCACTGTGTGCATTCCTGACATTGGATTGGCTGACATAACTTTGGAGGGCGGGGCTTTATTCACTGCATAACCCCACCTCCGACATCTTATTGCTTTGATGAAACAGGATCTACCTAATAAAAATATGAATGACGCAACTGTGATTTAGTGACTCCGATTGATCAGCTGTGCAGTGAGATCAAATTTATCCAGAGCGTTTTTCACAAAACACAATCTTTCAAAGCAGTTTTACAGTAAACCATGATATTATTGTTTATTATATCTTAACATCTTCATGTCTTATAGTGTCATTTAGCAGTTAATGTAACATTTTGTAACATTTTAAAGTAACATGATACAAATAATCAAGCAGTTGGAATTTGCTATATTGTATATGTTACTTTATGTGATTGTATTGTATGTGTGTATATATATAGAGAGAGAGAGAGATGTGTGATAATATAGTTACATTTTTGCAACAATATATAAACAGTCGCCACTGAAGCGGCACTGTCCAATCAGAAGACGGCACTGGATCTAGTGGGTGTGATGGATGTGTTTTATATAATGAACTAACAAGTTTGTGTGT
The DNA here is from genome assembly GCA_012976165.1 of Labeo catla. NCBI lineage: Eukaryota > Metazoa > Chordata > Actinopteri > Cypriniformes > Cyprinidae > Labeo > Labeo catla. Next base: position 137,505 of record VONZ01000952.1, read on the forward strand.
CCTTGTGTCCTCTAGTACCTGCTCGTCCCGTTCTGTCCGTGCAGCTGGTTAATGAGACGTCTGCTGCGGTGATCTGGACTCTCCAACAATCCTCTAACCCTCTGCTGGAGATCCTGGGCTTTCGTCTGACCTACGGCCTTAAAAACGACTCTCAGTCGCTCTCTCTGGATTTCAGACCTGATGAGCGTCAACACAACGTCACCGGCCTGCGTCCTGGAGGCGTCTACTTGTTCCTCCTGGCCGCTAGAGGGCGCTCTGGTTACGGCGAAGAGGCTTGGGATGAGCTCTCGGTGCCCGAGTTTCCTCCGAAAGGTTTTCCGCAGCTGTCGGAGCGCGTCAACGCCACCTGCTGCTCGCTGCAGCTCACCTGGCTTCCTCCGAACGGCTCGGAACGGAACGACGTTTTTACGGGATACGCGCTCGCGTATGAGGAAGTGGGCGGTGGCGTTGAAGCGCGGACGCTGATGGTGCCGGCGGATGCGTCCAGCTACACCATTCACGGGTTGAACCCTGACCGGGCGTACGCTGTGAGGATATCGGCTCACAACGGTGCCGGGTCGGGCCCGTTTAGCCCACAGGTGCTGTACCGAACGACGGCCTTCGACACAGGTACGGCGCTCAGCTGCTCTGGCCTGGGCGAGCCACACAGAACTAAACCCCGAGATCCCACCGACACCAACACCACCCACAACTAACCCCACCCGTCCCGTCACCAGTGGAGGTGTGAATGTGGGCGGCTGCAGGTAACGCTCGGCCGGTCGACGGGAGGCGCATGGTGGAGGTAAGTGCTCAGGCGTCAGTCACAGTCCGTTTCGGAGGAGGAGCGTTCAGGTTCACGGTAAGACTGGAGACGTTTGTCTTCTCCCTCATCCTCTGTTCCTTTATTTTGAGTTCCTTCACTGTCCTTCACGACTACTTTTACCAACACTTCCCAGTCCAGTTTGTGGTGTGGCACAAAGAAAGTGAATGTTTGTTTGTGTGCGATTGAGTTCGTGTCTCACCCGACTTCCTTCCTTCAAAATAACCTTCATTAGCAGCTAGCGAATCTGGGCCAGCTCTCACTGGATCTGCCGCATATGTGGCCCCGCGTATCCATCCGACTGTGACCGCCATACGCTCACCTTCTACATCCCCCACAATTCCCCGCACAGGCCTCGGTGCACGCGGCGGACTCTGCGATCGCACGTCTGCTTCCTCACGGTCCCGGTTCTGTGTGCGTGTTCGAGTTCCTTTGCCACCGAGTCTCACGTGTGTTACGTGTGTGTTTTTGGACAGACGTGCCGAGGAATTTCTCTGTCAATCTGGCGACGAAGACGAGCGTGCTGCTGACGTGGGAGTTTCCAGAGAGCAGCGCCCCCTATCGCTTCACTGTGAGTCTCACAACAATCACTTCTGTCTATGAACGGATCAGCGGTGCTGGGGAAAGTTACTTTTTAAAGTAATGCATTATAATATTACGTTACTCCCTAATAAAGTATCTAATTACGTTACTAAGTTACTTTTTATTGAAAGTGATGCATTGCGTTACTTTTGCGTTACTTTTTAAATATGGACAGGGCTTACTTGTTTGTTTTTAATTTAAAAAGTTCTAATTTTGGCAAATATAAAAGCCTTTTGGAACCAAAAGCCTCAGGCTGAAGGAAAAGTAAATTCACATCGAACACAGAAGAAGAGAGTTCAACACTCTTCATCAATAAAAAAAGAAGAAATGTTAGTTTGTCTTGAGTCATTTTTGCTTATTATGGTTGAATTGGATTAACAAAGACCAGCAGCAAAGACTCTGGTTAATAAAATGGGAATAAATACATAAAGGTAAAAGAAAAGTAAGTGCTATTTATTTAAAAAAGTAACTCAGATATTTTCATGTCAATTAAGAAGTAATGCATTACTTTGCTATTTACTTGAAAAAAGTCATCTGATTATGTAAAGCGTGTCAAATAAAACAGATAAAAACAGATTAATACTTCTCAGTATCAACTGAAAATAAGATTGAAATTAATCAGTGAGTGCAGTTCGAAATATATTTATTTCAAATTTATTGCAATGCATTCTGGAATTCTGTCCATTGCTTGGAACCTCTAGTGCCTAAAAATAGTGGTAGATCTTTTCTTTCATATTGTGACATAACAGAGTATGGATTAGTTCTGTGTGTTGGTTGTTGAATGAATGTGGAGGTGTGGGCGGGGCACTCGAAAAAGGAGGCGGGGTTTCAGCAGACTAAATATTGGAGAAATCCTGAAAAAAAAGTTTAGTAATCATCAAGAAATGAAAAATGAAACGTATGCACGGATGAATAGCTCACAAGAAGACCAATAAGATGCATTCAGAAAATAGACGGGGTGAATTTAGATTTCATGTCATCCACATGTTGCCTAGGTAGGTGGCTCACCAGGGTTTGGATCAGAGCTTATGCTTCTGTGAAAACCAGTCCGAACACGTAGGATGTTTTTAGGTTCACTAAACCTGACTGCAGTGCATTTGTTTTTGGGTTAGTAAACCAGGCCTTTGAGCGCTTCTGGCTGAGAAAGCCCGGCTGATGTCATCGTGAAGCGGTTGTGAGTTGGGAATGTTGTGCTTTCTCATTCTCAGGTGGAGTACAACCGGCAGAAGATGGAGGTGGACGCGCGTCTGAGGAAGGCGGTTATTCCGAACCTGCAGCCGGACACCAGCTACGACTTCAAGATCACCAGCCCTGAGGGGAACATGGGCGGACTCAGCCACCGCATACACGCCAAAACATCGCCGCCCATCCTCATCCGCCGGCCCGAGGTGGACCACACGCGAGAGACCGAAGCCACGGTCACCATCATCCTGCCCTCGCTGGACAGCCGGAGCAACGTGAGGTGCGAGCAGCGCTTAAACGCACGCCTCGTCAGACGCTGCATTTACACTACACTGAAAACGCACCTGAGGACGAATGAATCATGCATGACGTGCGCACACATACGTGCAGGAATCATCCGGCCGCTGCACTGTGAATAATTCAGAACCGCAGTCAATTTGTATTTCTCGCTGCTTCCTGCCGGCCGCTGCTGAGCACAGGAAGAAAATCATTTCAGCTCCCAATGCAACGCTGAGATACAGAGTAACTGCAGCACACGCCGATTCTCACCGTTCACAAAGACGCGTGTTTGAGCAAACAGCAGAAAAAGACGTGTTCTTTGTGAACTGAACACGATCACAACGACAGAGATGATAAACGGACAACACGTCCTCGCTGATTACACAGAAAACAAATGCACAAATGATTCTCGAACGTCTCCCTCACTGAATCAGTTACAGCGTTTACTGAATCACTGAACCACAAGTCATTATTTCCCTTCCTACCCAAATATAGAATATACATAAAACATAAAAGACACTGCAAAAATATGTTTTTACTTCGTATTTTTGTCTTGTTTTCCAGTGCTAATATCTAAACATTCTTACATTAAGATTTACTGGAGAAGCAAAATGATTTAAGATATCAAGTTTTCTCAACAACTTGATGAGTTTCAACTTTTTGCTGAGTTTCAGCAAAAACTCAATTCATTTTGGTTGTTTTTTTTTTTTTTATATCTAATAGTCCTAATAGTCATTTTATTTCTTTTATTTCATTTGTAAGTGAATGAAAATCATCAATCAATAAAATATAGTCAGAAATAATTTTGAGATCTTGGTAGTGAACAGTATTTTGCTTGTGTACCTGCAGGAACATCTACGTGGTGGTGGTTCCTCTGAAGAGAGCCAGAGGAGTGATACGGCATCTGAAGAGCCCAGACGAGATGGACCTGGAGGAGGTAAGACGTCTTCAGCATCTCTCTGATTATTATTATTGTTATGAGTGTGATTTGCTGCAGATCTGCAGGTTCTGTGATTCTGTAGGCCGTTTGTACGGGTGTGAGTGTCGAGCGGTCGGTGTCGCCGTTATTGAAATACAATCTCAGCAGCGTTTCAGCTCGTTCTGCTGGATGTGGAGTATTGTATGAAACTCCTGAGCTTTGACTTTCTCCTGTCGGAGGTCGTGCAGGTGAATGCGAGCGTGTGAGAGTCTTAACGGGCCGTCAGATCAGTGAACCGCGAGCCCACAGACATAATGCAGGGTGTGAAAAATACACACACACACACGCATGTGACACGACAGCATGATAAAACGTGAACTTGAGACACATCTGGAGACCAGAAGATCTCAGGCTGCGTCTGATCTCACATTCTGAGTTTGTAGATGCTACATTTAACAAAACACTCACTCTGCAACGTTAAAATTGTCTGTTCTGTATAGAATGAATGTGTTTAGTATGAATGCAGTCTGGGCGTATACAACATGGTATCCTTATTGTGTGACCTTCAGCATCTCCTATGGCCTCGTGGGATAGTAACATGTCCATTAGATGCACACTTCAGAATCACACATTTTCTCCAGCCAAAATCGATTTGTTTGCTCTTGTTAAGAGAGAACTCTGGGAGATGCTTATGGGGTTAGAATTGTTGTGTAGTTCCAGATCAATAGATTTTTTGTAAAGAGATTCACAAATATTAAACAAAATCACAAATTAATAGAATGAAATCCACAAATTTATAGAGGAGTTTCACAAAAATGAATTCAGTTAATAATAATAATAAAAAATGATCCACAAATATGTTCGCTGCACACATTCTTGGATTTCTTCCAGTGCTTTTGTGGACTTAGAGACATTTTTAGTGTCAAGATCTGAACTCCACAAATGCAGAGGATCTATAATGGACAGGAAGAATGGCAGATAAAGTCAATCATATTCATAATCATAAATAAAATCATATTTGTGGATAATTTCATTATTTGTGAATTTGTATAATATTTCAGTATCTGTGTATCTGGCAGTATGCAACAGTTCTGAGCCCACACATGCTGCTTTTTATGTAACTCTCTTATTTTCTAATGTTTCTTGAGATCGTCTGTGCTGATGATAGGGATGCGTGTGTGACGTGTGTTGCAGCTGTTGAAGGACATCAGTCAGAAGCAGCGAGACCCGCGGCAGCGTCAGGTGGACCTGCGGAGGGCGTACATCACCGCCCGCTTCACGCCCGCCACCCTGCCCGCATTCTTCATTCTGGGCGACCAGCTGGACTACGGCGGCTTTGAGAACCGCGCGTTAGAACCGGGTCAGGAGTACGTGTTCTTCATCCTGGCGGAGCTCAACTCCACCACCGGGGTAAGATGTGCCACCCGCAGGTGCGTGCGTGTGCGTGTGTGTGTGTGCGCGGGTGTAACGCTCCTGTGTTTGTGTGTTCAGAAGATGTTTGTGGCCAGCCCTTACACCGACCCCGTGATCGCGCCCGACTCCGACCCTCAGCCTCTGGATGCGGGCGACGGCCTCATCTGGGTGGTGGGACCCGTCCTGGCCGTGGTCTTCATCATCTGCATCGTCATCGCCATCCTGCTCTACAAGAAGTGAGTCTGACCTGATCATGTTAGATGACACGTGATGTGCTCAATTACCCATCAGGCCTGTTTGTGCACTCAGTATTTTTGTCTATGTTTAGACAAAAATAAAAAAGTACAGAGTATGAAAGGACAATGCAAAAAAGCTGAGCGAATGTGGCGGAAGATGAGACTTGAAATTCACTATAGCATCTATAAAGACAGCCTTCATGCTTTCAATGTGGAACTAGCCACAGCAAGACAGAAGTTCTTCTCAAACCTTATAAACCGTAACCTAAACAACACTCGCACTCTTTTTGCTACTGTTGAGAGACTAACAAACCCCCCAAGTCAGATTCCCAGTAAAATTCTCTCTGACAGCAAATGCAATGACTTTTCCTCCTTCTTTTCAGAGAAGATCAATAATATCAGAAAGACGATTAGCACATCCTCAAGTTATGCAGAGGTCAGACAGATACGACCACAATTTCAAAAAGAAGTCACTTTGTCTGTTTTTGAAGCAATTGATAGCAAAACTTTGGAAGAAATAGTACAGCACCTCAAATCCTCAACCTGCTATTTTGACACACTTCCCACATCTTTCTTCAAAAGTGTGTTTAACTGTTTAGAAGCAGATCTCTTAGAAGTGGTGAACACCTCACTTCTTTCTGGGACTTTTCCAAACTCCCTGAAAACTGCAGTTGTTAAGCCCCTTCTGAAAAAGAGCAATCTTGATAACACCATATTGAGCAACTATAGACCAATATCAAATCTTCCTTTTATAGGCAAGATTATTGAAAAGGTAGTTTTCAATTAGTTGAACAACTACTTAAACTCAAATGGATACCTGGACAATTTTCAATCTGGTTTCCGACCGCATCACAGCACAGAGACGGCGCTCGTTAAGATAATAAATGATATTCGCCTAAATTCTGATTCTGGCTAAATATCAGTGCTGGTTCTACTAGATCTTAGTGCTGCATCTGACACTGTCGATCATAACATTCTTCTAGAGAGACTGGAAAACTGGGTCAGGCTTTCTGGGATGGCTCTCAGTTGGTTCAGGTCATACTGAGAAGGGAGAGGTTATTCTGTGAGTATAGGAGAGCATCAGTCTAAGTGGACGTCCATGACATGTGGAGTCCCTCAAGGCTCAATTCTTGCGCCGCTCCTGTTTAGCCTGTATATGCTCCCACTAAGTCAAATAATGAGAAAGAACCAAATTGCCTATCACAGCTATGCTGATGATACCCAGATTTACCTAGACTTATCGCCAAATGACTATAACCCCATTGATTCCCTCTGCCAATGCATTGATAAAATTAACATTTGGATGTGCCAGAACTTTCTTCAGTTAAACAAGGAGAAAACTGAAGTCATTGCATTCGGAAGCAAAGAGGAAGTTCTTAGGGTGAATGCATACCTTGACTCTAGGGGTCAAACAACTAAAAACCAAGTTAGGAATCTTGGTGTGATTCTGGAGTCAGACCTTAGTTTCAGTCGTCATGTCAAAGCAGTAACTAAATCAGCATACTATCATCTCAAAAACATTGCAAGAATTAGATGTTTTGTTTCCAGTCAAGACTTGGAGAAACTTGTTCATGCCTTTATCACAAGCAGGGTGGATTATTGTAATGGTCTCCTCACTGGCCTTCCCAAGAAAACCATTAGACAGCTGCAGCTCGTCCAGAAAACTGCTGCCAGGATTCTGACTAGAACCAGAAAATCTGAGCATATCACACCAGTCCTCAGGTCCTTACACCGGCTTCCAGTTATATTTAGAATTGATTTTAAAGTACTTTTACTCATTTATAAATCACTCAATGGCCTAGGACCTAAATACATTGCAGATATGCTCACTGAATATAAACCTAACAGACCACTCAGATCATTAGGATCGAGTCAGTTAGAAATACCAAGGGTTCACACAAAACAAGGGGAATCTGCTTTTAATGTGCTAAAACATTAGCTACATTTAAATCTAGACTCAAAACTCATCTGTTCAGCTGTGCATTTACTGAATGAGCACTGAGCTGATGTATAATCATTTTCTGTTTTTAACTGTCTTAAATTTATTTTAAATAAATTTTTAAATCATTTTTAAATCATTATATCAATCAGTTTTTACATTTTACATTTTTTGTTTTATTGTTGTGATCATTGTTTTTATGATTATTCTACTTCCTTTTATGTAAAGCACTTTAAATTACCTTTGTGTATTAAATGTGCTATATAATAAACTTGCCTTGCCTTGCCTAGTTTTACAGTACAAATATCTAAACATCCTTAAACCAAGATACATTTACTGGAGAAGCAAAATGACTGAAAATATTAGGTTTTGTTTTTGTAGTTTTTGCTTAAACTAAGAAAAATATCTGCCAATGGGATCAGAAAAATAAACCCCACTGACAGATTTTTTTTAGTTTCAAGAAATAAATTAATATGCATAAATACAATTAAACGTTCTGCTCTATTTTCGGTGTAAGGGTTCGTGCCTCTCCACGTGTTTCTTATGAGTTCGTTCTGGTCCATGTGACGGGTTTACGTGTCTCATTTCTTCTGGCCTGAAGCTCAGAGCTCCTGATGAACATCACGCTTCATATTCCTATCAGCGATCAAGTATTAGTAAAGTTAACTAGATATAAGAGTCATGAGAAGGAGAGATGATGTGAACCGTACAGCGCTGTGAACGCTTCCTGAAGCGCCGTCTCTATGACGACTGGAACTCTGGGAAAGATTTGGGGACAGAAGAGAATAACGTGTGATTAAATATGTAGGAAGCAGCTATTTCTGGACAGGAAGATAATAGAGTCTGAGGTGAGGATTCATTCAATCAGATCGACTGCACTGGATGAAAGCGGGCGAGAGAAAAATGTTTTAATAATTATTAGACGTCACATATGTCATGCTCTCGTATTAAATTCTTTAGAATACACATTTTTATGTCGTTTCTTGTTATGGTTTCAGACATATGGAGGTTGGAATGAATGTATCAAACCCACACATGCTCATCTTCATCAAATGATCTTAAAACTTAAATGCATGTAAAAATCAGCTCTCACATGAGAGAATGAGAGAATGAGGCTTTATTAAGCTGTGATGCTGAGCGGTCGCTAGGATACAGCTTGGCTGTAAGTAGTCGTCATGGAAACAGCAGCATGTGACACGAGCGATTGTGAGCAGAGACTGACCGTTGATCATCTGAAATCATGCTAATGTGAGACACAAATGTCTGAGCTTTGTTTCAATCTAGACTGCAGCTCTGCTCTTCATCAGGAGCATCATGGGACGCCGTCTGCAGGCGCACACACACACACACAGTGTTTAATGGCGCTTCAGTCGTGCCCCAGTTATATTTTATTGTTTGGCTCTGAATGACTGTGAGTTCTGGAGGCCCGGCAGCGGCGGCTCTCGGCGTGAGCTCATCCTAGCGCCTGCGTCCTCGCTGTGGCAGGTATCTGTGTTCGCCAAATTGCTGGCGTGACCTTGCTGGCGCCACGGGGGGAGCGAGCGGAACACGACGGGCCGGTCCGGCTGATAAATCCGCCCTTGGGTCTGATCCATCCCTGCCCCCTTCCATTTAGTCCGGAACAATCCAGTCCCGCGGGGCGGCAGTTAAACTGTCCCCGATGAAGGAGCGCGTTATCTGCAGGAGGTGTCATGTAGCTGCTGCATACAAATGCACTATATTGATTTCTCTCTCTCTCTCTCTTTCTCTCCGTGTGCGGCGTTTGATGGGACTCCAGTAAACCCGACAGGTAAGTGAGATCTGATCCCTCATCACTGAGAGAAGATTAAAGCTCTTATTTGAAGCAGAACAGACTTCGTTGCAGCTCAGATCCCGTAGCGCTCGGCCTCGTGTGGCTCGCTGCTTTATTTATGTCTTTCTGCTCTTTGAATTTCTTTCTGTCCGTCCAGTCTCGTTAATAACTGCGGCTTCTACACATTCTGTGTGTGTTTTTGCTCATTAGCAAACGCAAGGACTCTGAGCCGGGCACCAAATGTTTGCTGAACAACGTTGAGATGATGGCGCACCATCCCACCGACCCCGTGGAGATGAGACGCATCAACTTCCAGACACCAGGCACGCACACACACACACACACACACACACATGTTTGTTTTTGTGAATTGTGGGGACTTTCCATAGACTTCTATAGTTTTTATACTGACCAAACGATATTGTCTATCCCCTAACCCAACCCTAACCCTAAACCTAGCCCTCACAGAAAACATGTTTGCATCGTTACACTTTCAGATAAACATCATTTACTATTTTTAATACTTTTTTAACATTGTGGGGACCAATTTTTTTTAGGTTTTTTAGGTTTTACTATCCTTTTTACTATAAAATATTTACTATAAAATTTCAGGTTTTACTAGCAAAAACAAGTACACACACACACACACACACACACACATATATATATACATGCGGCTTCAAGTGGCTCTAAATGATCCCATCGAAGAAGGAGGGTCTTATCTAGTGAAACGATCGCTCATTTTTTAAACAACTTGACAATTTATATACTTTTTAACCTCAAACACCTTACAACCTCTGTGTAATCCGGGTCAATACAGTTAGGGTAGGTCCAAAAACTCCTGTCTCGTTTTCTTCTTCAATGTCAAAATCATTCTACATCACTGTTCTACCTTTTTTTGTAAAGGGTGTTTGATCTTCTTCACACGTTCACTTTGTAAACACTGGGTCGGTACTTCTGATTTTGAAGTTGGGAAACGAGATGAGAGTTTTTCAGGATACCCTAACTGTACTGATCGTACTGAACCAGAAAAAAGAGTTCACATAGACCTAGAAAAGATGAACATTTGAGGTTAAAAAGTATATAATTTGTCAATTTGTTTTGAAAATGGCCGATTGTTTTGCTAGATAAGACCCTTCTTCCTCGGCTGGGGTCGTTTAGAGCCATTTGAAGCTGCATTTAAACTACGTTTTGGAAGTTCAAACTCGCGGGCACCATAGAAGTCCACTATATGGAGATAATTCTTTAATTTTATTCCTCAAGAAACATAATTTCTTTTCGACTAAAGAAAAAGACATGAACATCTTTGACATGAAATGTGATTTGGCTGATTTATACACCTTTTTAACTAGTGAAGACCAGCAAAATCTCCTCTCAAGTTGTTTGCCCTTTGAAGGCAGGATCCTCACACTCACTCCTCACGTGAAGCGATCAGGACACGTGACGCACGTCACACACGTACTGAGCGAAGCAGTCCAGTTTTAATTAGGTTTGCATTTGTGTCTGTATTTTCCAGTATTGAATGAACATAATAATGGAGTCAATATTTCCACAGCCTATGATTGATTCTTTCACTGAGCTTGTTGCAGTGCATTCTGGGATTGAATAAGGCTGACTGATTTATCGCAGCCTCAGTAGGCAGCACACGAGGTGTTGTGACACTCGCTAGGCGTCGGAGCTGTTTCGGCGTGCGATTCGCACGCGCGCTGCCGCGCTGAGGGTTTGTGGGTCATCGCCATGACGACCGCTGTGACCTTTGCCCCCGCAGGTATGATGAGTCACCCGCCCATTCCCATCTCCGATCTGCCCGAGCACACGGAGCGCCTGAAGGCCAACGACAACCTGCATCTGTCGCAGGAGTACGAGGTGAGTAATGCGGCGATGAAACGACCTTCAGCAGCGGCTCGCTGCGCTCTTCTGCAGATCCCTGTTTTATTCATGCTGGCGGTGTGCTGTTGAGTGGACAGGAAGGTGTTAATGCTGTCAGATCCGTTCAGCGTGAGTCCTGCGACTGTCTCATGCTAGAAACCCTGAAAGAACTTCAGCCAAACTCCAACATTAGACAGAACGAGAAAACGATCGTTTTTTAATGGCGGACTCTCATTCTGTGTCTCAGTCGATTGATCCCGGGCAGCAGTTCACATGGGAACATTCAAACCTGGAGGTGAACAAGCCGAAGAACCGCTACGCCAACGTGATCGCGTACGACCACACGCGTGTGATCCTCGCACCGATAGACGGTACGACTGAAGTCGGTCACAGATTGTGTGTTTCATCAGATCCTGTATGAAACAGTAAATTAACTCTTAGCAGATACAAATTCATTCATTCAGCACGGCTGTGATGTTTTCCTCTTCTCTCCGCTAGGCATTATGGGTAGTGACTACATCAACGCCAACTACATTGACGGTTACAGGAAGCAGAACGCGTACATCGCCACCCAGGGGGCGCTGCCGGAGACCTTCGGTGATTTTTGGCGGATGGTGTGGGAGCAGAGAGCCGCTTCAGTGGTCATGATGACCAAACTAGAGGAGAAATCACGGGTGAGAGCGACTGACCGGACGGAACACGCTTAACCTTAACCACACACCATACAGACACATGAAGAACTGAAACACGTTTAGTCTTCAGCTGATCTTCACGTCCTGCGTTCCTCTCGTTTAGATCAAGTGTGATCAGTACTGGCCCAGTCGCGGCACAGACACGTACGGGACGGTTCAGGTCACTCTGCTGGATACCATGGAGCTGGCCACATTCTGTGTGCGGACCTTCTCTCTGCATAAGGTGATTCGATGATCATCCTTATTCTTCTAGTTCCTCTATAAATCATAACGAGCAGTGTTGGGGAAAGTTACTGTTAAACGTAATGCATTACAATATTGTGTTACTCCATAAAAAAGTAATTGCAATACTTAGTTACTTTTTATGTAAAGTAATGCATAATGTTAGTGTTGTGTTACTTTTAGTCACCCAAGCTGGGCTTGCTTATTTCTTTTTTTAATGAAAAAAAAAAACACAAAAGTTATGTTTTTGGCAACTGTAAAGACCCTTTCAAAGCAAAAGTGAAATGAATAATCCTCTCTGCACTCACATACTGCACGTATCTATCAGTCAAAAAAAAGGGAAAACAAAGTAACTGGCATTAATTATTTGAACAAGTAACTCAGATATTTCACTGTAAATGTGAAAATAATGTGATAACATAATTTACATGACTTGTAATGCTTTACCCCCAACACTGGTAGTGACTGCTTTCAGTTCACATCCAACAGTTATTAATAACTGTGCATATAATAGCTACTTTTTAATGAATATGATGGCAAGAAAACCCCAGTTTTGTCAGCGCTGCTCTGGATTGTGACACATACTGTGATACTGAAGATATCGGAGTGTGCCGTCTGTAACTCCATCATAACCTGTGATCCTGATGTTTTTACTCATCAGAGCGGCTGTAATGAGAGGAGAGAGGTGCGGCAGTTCCAGTTCACGGCTTGGCCCGACCACGGCGTTCCCGAATATCCCACTCCGTTCCTGGCTTTCCTCCGCAGGGTCAAAGCGTGTAACCCGCCGGACGCCGGCCCCGTCATCGTCCACTGCAGGTCAGTGCCGAACGCGTGTTTGTGTTTCGCTGGCGTTACGAAGCAAAGCACCTGCATGTTTCTATCGATCCGCTCAGCTTCTCTCGGGCCGGTGATAAATGCGCTGTAAACACAAATGTGTTGTTTATTCTCTCTCAAACGCATCAGCTTGCAGAGTCAGAATGTTCTGCTTGTTATATAAGAGTTGCTTGCTTTATTCATTAATAGTGCTGTGTGAGGACGTCGCTTCAGTTCTGCAAACTCGTCTGTCCTCAGATCCACCCGGAACCAGCGAAGCACTCAGGCGTTAGTGATGTGCGCTTTCAAAACACTGCTTCATGAGGCTTCAAGACCTTTGTGAATCATTTGTTATGAACCGGTGATTTAGAGCACGTATCAAACTGACAAAGTCAGTGATTTTAGTGTCGAGGCTTTGTTACATCATTAACGTTTCGAAATTCCAGTGATCAGGGGCCGGTTGCATAAAAGGTTTAGACTAGTCTTAAAAAGTTAGTCAGCTATGTTTTCTTTAAGACTGGTAATAATTTATTTAAAAACAGAGAAAAATGTAAATTATTCTAAGCTGAATCCAAAAAATAATAATGATTATCCTTTGGTTAACTGCTAGTTAGTCAGACTAATAGTTAAGACACTGTCTTAACATCGAGGCTAAGTTTATGCAACTGGCCCCTGAACCAGCATCTATGTGCTTTTTACCTGATCTTGTATAATTAATAAAAGAGTTAACAGTCTCTTATTGGCCTGATTACGCAAACTCTTCATAAAAACAAACAAAACAAGCCCAAAAAAATCAGACACTTAATAATGAATTGATGATTTGTTAATTGCGTTTAATAGATTGTATTTTCAATACAATATGTGCAGCTGGTTTGTAAAAGGTAAAGTTGCTTTGAAAGACGGCAGCAGCGTTTCCTCACGGATGTTCGGCATCATGCGTGTTCGTCTGTAATCTGGATTAAAGTTATTAAGACGCATAATCCCACAGTGCTTTGTTGTGTCCACATCTGTCATCTGAACGTGTCTGTCTTCATATCAGCGTTTGGATTAGTGCACAGCAACAGATCAGGGAAATTATACCGTAGTAAAAGCGTGGCGTTTGACGTGTGTCTCAGCGCCGGCGTGGGCCGCACCGGCTGCTTCATCGTGATCGACGCCATGCTGGAGCGCATCCGTCACGAGCGGACGGTGGACGTGTACGGTCACGTGACCCTGATGCGCTCGCAGAGGAACTACATGGTGCAGACGGAGGATCAGTACGGTTTCATCCACGAGGCGCTGCTGGAGGCCGTGGCCTGCGGGAACACGGAGGTGGCGGCGCGCAGCCTCTACTCGTACATACAGAAGCTGTCGCAGGTGGAGGCCGGAGAACACGTGAGCGGCATGGAGCTGGAGTTCAAGGTACGCTTGATAACATCCAGCAGCTGTTTCTGTGCATTTCCATCACTTCTCAGATGATTCAATGCATACGACTGGTATAAATGAGATTTCCTTTTAGTACATTTTATCTTTCAGGATTTTTTGATGAATAGAAACAGTAGAACAGCAGTTATTTGAAATATAAATCTTTTGTAACATTATAAATGTCTTTACTATCACACAGTTTATTGCGCTCTTGATTAATAAAAGTATTCATTTCTTTTTTCATCTTACCCCAAACGTTTGAATAGTAGCGTATCACAGTTTACACAAAAATATTGGGCAGTTTTCAACATTGCTAATAATCAAAAATGTTTGTTGAGCAGCAAATCAGCATATTAGAATGATTTCTGAAGATCATGTGACACTGAAGACTGGAGTAATGATGCTGAAAATTCAGCTGCGCGTCACAGAAATAAATTACACTTTAACAGATATTCACATAGAAAACAGCTCTTGAAACTGTAATAATATTTCACTATTTTCTGTATTTTTGATTAAATAAATGCAGCTTTAGTGAGCAGAACACACATTTTTCAAAAACATTTTTATTAGCATTCGTATATTTATGATGAATATGCATCTTGAGAATGAATATCTGCACAGAACATAAATATTGAAGTAGTCAAAATAAATGATGAAGGGCCGGTAAAGTTTTGAGGGCAGTTTTAATGTGACCTTCATATAACAAACATAAAGTTCAGGTCTGTTAGTTTTAGTTAAAATCAGCCGGATGTAAAGTCAGTCGTGACCCGCAGCAGTGTAATCGCTCTCGTTCTGCCGTGCTTCACGTTATTCCGTCTGTGTTTCTGTCAGCGTCTGGCCAACAGTAAAGCACACACGTCCAGGTTCGTCAGCGCTAATCTGCCCTGCAACAAGTTCAAGAACCGGCTGGTGAACATCATGCCGTACGAAACCACCCGCGTGTGTCTGCAGCCAATCAGAGGCCTGGAAGGGTCCGACTACATCAACGCCAGCTTCATTGACGGATACAGGTACGGCGCTGGGCTCCAGCTCCAGATTTAACGATGTTATATGGCGGATAATAGCGCTGGCGATCACGTGACGATCTCGTGTCTGTGCGTTTCCAGGCAGCAGAGGGCGTATATTGCGACGCAGGGCCCGCTAGCGGAGACCACCGAGGACTTCTGGCGCATGCTGTGGGAACACAACTCCACCATCGTGGTGATGCTGACCAAACTGCGTGAAATGGGACGGGTGAGTGACGGCTGGAGGAAAACGCACTCCGTCCGGATCTGACTGAAGCGGCGTAACATCCGTGTGTTTGTGTGTTTGCAGGAGAAGTGTCATCAGTACTGGCCAGCTGAGCGTTCGGCGCGCTATCAGTACTTCGTAGTGGATCCCATGGCAGAATACAACATGCCGCAGTACATCCTGAGAGAGTTCAAAGTCACCGACGCCAGGGTGTGTACATTTACCGCGGTATGATCTGGTAAAGCTGTCCGTCTTACGTTGAGGTCTTTTCGTGAAGAAACACCAGAGACACAAATGTCCCAGCAGATCCGATTTGTGTTTTTACAGACGCAAGTGTTTCTCACATCTGGAGATGTTCAGGCTCATTGTCTTTCTCTCCACAGGACGGACAGTCCAGAACCGTCAGACAGTTCCAGTTCACCGATTGGCCAGAACAAGGAGTTCCAAAGTCAGGGGAGGGTTTCATTGATTTCATTGGACAGGTGCATAAAACCAAGGAGCAGTTCGGTCAGGACGGACCAATCGCAGTCCACTGCAGGTGCGTTATGATCCCTAGTGTTTAGAGAAGAGCGTGAGGAGCAGATCTCAGTGTGACGGACTCGTTCACGTCTCTTTCTTGTCTTATTCATGTCTTATTCACTTTTGTCTCATTTATGTCTCATTTTTGTCTTATTCATGTCTGATTCTTGCCTCTTGTTGTCTCATTTATGTCACATTCATGTCTCATTCTTGTTTTTTTTCATGTCTCATTTGTCTCATTCATGTTTCATTCCTGTTTCATCCATCTCTCACTTTTGTCTCATTCTTGTCCAATTCATGGCTCACTCTTGTCTCATTTATGTTTCATTTATTATCTTTTTCTTGCGTAATTTTTGTCTCATTTGTCTCATTCTTGTCTCATTTGTCTCTTTCATGTCTCATTCCTGTTTCATTCATGTCTCACTTTTGTCCCATTCTTGTCTCATTTATGTCACATTCAAGGTCTTATTCTGGTTTCTTTCATGTCTCATTCATGTCTCACTTTTGTCTCATTCATGTCTTATTTTTTGTCTCAGTCGTGTTTCTTTCATGTGTCATTCGTCTCATTCATGTCTCATTCTTGTCCCTTTCACGTCTCACTTTTGTCTCATTCTTGTTTCATTTAGGTCTTATTTTTTTGTGCCATTCATGTCTGATTCATGTCTCATTCTTCTTTCATTCTTGTCTCTTGTCTCATTCATGTCTCTCTCTCTCTCTCTCTCAGTGCGGGCGTCGGGCGAACGGGTGTCTTCATCACCCTCAGTATCGTCCTGGAGCGGATGCGTTACGAGGGCGCTGTGGACATCTTCCAGACCGTCAAAATGCTGCGCACGCAACGGCCGGCGATGGTGCAGACTGAGGTAAAAACACACAGCACATGACAAACGGCAAACGCCGTTATGACTGACGTCCGAGTCTGTGGAAGATCTCAGGAAAAGTGCAAAATTTAGCTCGAGTTGTGATGTTTTTAATGGAGTGATCACATCCTCCCATCCGTCTGTTCTCAGGACGAGTATCAGTTCTGCTACCAGGCCGCTCTGGAGTACCTTGGGAGTTTCGATCACTATGCAACATAAGAAGAACGCCAACCTGTCCAACACCTTCCCCCTCAACAACCCCACAAACACCTGCAGAGGAACGACGACGACGACACGTGAAACACACACGGACAGCGACGCAGAGCGGACGTTCTCTCGGGAGCTCCAGGAGACGCTCTGCGTCACAACGCAAACTATTACCTCAGTGTTCAAATATTGATATTAATGTTGTGGTCGGCTTTTTAGAAATATTAAACTGTGGATGAAGATCTTCTTCATAACAAGAGGAAAATATTACATGTACAAAATCTATTTAAAGCAAAACGACGAGAAAAAAAAAAAACAACAAAAAAAAAGAAACTATGAAATCAAAAGCCTGGATAATTGCTGCACCCTTCAGTGGGAGTTTCTTCGAACTGTATTTGCCAACGTCAGACGAGCGGAGGGAACGCGAGCCGGTCTGCGCCTGCCCGAGTCACCGTTGCCATCCCGAACGAACGCGTCGGCGCCGCAGAACGGAAGCAGATCTCCTACCTTCTGTGCCTAACGGAGCGACCGCAGAACCGCAGCCAACGCCGTACATTAGCACACGTGATGTAATCTCTTTCCTGTCCTGATCCTCGGGAGCTGGTGCACGAGACGGACTGAACTCTGTGAATACTGTATT
Organism: Labeo catla; assembly: GCA_012976165.1. Lineage (NCBI taxonomy): Eukaryota > Metazoa > Chordata > Actinopteri > Cypriniformes > Cyprinidae > Labeo > Labeo catla. Next base: position 155,099 of record VONZ01000952.1, read on the forward strand.
CGGTGTGTCTCTACATGACTATATGCTGCTTACACCGTGTTTGAGAGGCCGAGGGAGTTTTCGAGGCTTGAATCTCGTATCTGTATCATGTTCTTTTGCTCCTTTCAGCTGTGGCATAATGTACTCCGCTGTGTCTTTATGGTGGGACGACGGAAGAGCCACGATCGTCGGGTTTATCGAGAAACGACCGGGGCGACGCGCGCTGTAGAGGAATCGCGAGTTTCATTCCCCAGTATTTCCGGCCGCGCTACGAAGGTCTTCTGAGGTTCGGTTGCATTTCCCCTCGATCGGACGTCGCGCGTTTGAGCCGAGCCGAACCCGACCCGAACTCTTCCTGTCGTGTTTAGTTTAGCGCAGACGTGATGTCTAGGAGTAGCGCAGGAAACGAGCCGATTCTGAGATCTCCACCTGAGAAGTGAAGTGAGCCTTATCGTTGTTGTCAAATATTTAATCGACCTGATTTTTTTATTTAATTTTGTTGATATTATGCTTGAATTTTTAAGGATCTATTTATTTATATGATTTTTATGGCAATATAATTCGTGAGCTGTGGTGTAGTTGGCCAGCTAATGTGACTGTACATGGCTCGGATGTACAGTGTTGTGCTTCGTATCCCTCTCAGATATTTTGATATTTCCTGTGCACTGATTGTTCTAGAGGAAGCCGACGGCCCGCGGCCCTCCGGAGCCCAAACCTCGCCGAAACGGTCGTGAAGTGTCGCTCCTACGCATACGAAACGCACGTGTTCTTAGACATTGCGCACGTTTCTCATCAGCATTACCAGTCAAACGAAACTAGTTAAAGCACACGCGGAGACGTCATCGGCCCCAGATCAGCGCCGCGCCGCTGCGTCGTGAATCCGTGGCGTACGGTAGCGCTCGCGGCGACTCGACCCAACAAAAACTACCACGGACTGAAATGTGACGGATGACTGATGTATTTGTTGACAGCGTGTGAGATTTAAGCCGCGGTCACGTTTAGCGTTATTCTGCGAATTTTCGTAATCCACGTGATTCACGTGAGGGCGAAAGATTCCCACGTGCAGATGGATTGACAGCGCTGATTGACAGAATACTGCTTGGTGTAAACGTGACTTGTGTGTGAGCTTTTACATCAGAAAATTCTGGAAGCTCATTTCCGTAACAGAATTTTGGAATTCCAAAAATGCAACAATGTTGACTTTTTTTCAAATTCAAATTGTTTTCAATTCTGAGCTTACATCCCAAAATTTGTTAATAAAACAAAAAGCTAATTGCAACGTTCTTTCTCACAATACTGCCCTTTTCTCATAATTGTGAGTTTATATATTGCAATTTCAAGTTATAAACTCACAACTGCATTTCACAGTTCTTCAGTTTACATCTCACTATTTTGAGTTTATTCAGATTTGTGAGGAAAGGCAAAATTGCGAGTTAAAAAGCTGCAATTTTTACATTTTATTCTGTGGTGGAAATAGGCTTTCGGAAAAGGAAAAATGATCCTTTTTACCCCTAAAAATTTGGCTAATGTGGCCGCACTTTTACACAGTATTTCTTAAATTAGTCCCCCTTCTTTCTGTACATTTTAAAAAATGAAAATTAGCTTCTGCGAATGTGGACGTGGTTATTGGTTGATCATCTCTAAAATGACCAAATGTCATCTGATTGATTGTGCTGTTCAGTCAGTAGCGCGGTATCAGCGTCACTGTACCGTGGTACGAGCTCAGTGCTACTAAAGGAGACGCTGATCTGCAGTTTTTCTCTCTTCATGAATTAAAGCACATCGAGACGTGATTCCGCTGCTCGTCTCGTTCAGATATTCTCACTATGAAATGTTCCTTGGAAGACGAAAGCACACAAACGAACCAAAAGCAACAATTGATCGGACGTGCCGTGTGAACGTGGGCCGCGTGCTGACGTACAGTAGTGTTTCACTTTCTCTGCTTATTGATTTCAGATCATGTATGTAGATATGTCGACTTTGTATTAAAACTGAACGACTGGATATACTGACGTGAAGAAGTGTGTGCGTCGTCTGTTATTTCATATTTCAAATTAATCATCTGTGGTTATTTTATACTTCAGTGGAATCCACCTTTTCTGATTCTCACTCTTGATCACTATGAAAGTCACATTTTCACCACTAGGTAGCGCTGCTACTCACATACACTTCACTTACTCACAGACATCTAGTAATGCAGGAAGCAGAGTACTAGAGACTACAGACTAATTTGTTCATGTGTGTGTGTGTGTGTTTGTTAATATGTGTTTACTTTTGTTTGTTTGTGTGTGTGTGTGTGTGTGTGTGTGTGTGTGAGAGAGTTTGTGTGTGTGTGTGTGTGTGTGTGTGTGTGTGTGTGTGTGTGTGTGTGTGTGTGTGTGTGCACCTGGTATTTATCACGTTATGGGGACCAAATGTCCCCACAAGGATAGTAATACCAGTAAATTTTGACCTTGTGGGGACATTTGTGAGGTCCCCATGAGGAAACAGGCTTATAAATCATGCAGAATGAGTTTTTTTGAGAAAGTAAAAGTGTGCACAGTCTCCTGTGAGGGCTAGGTTTAGGTGTAGGGCGATAGAAAATACAGTTTGTACAGTATAAAAACCATTACGCCTATGGAATGTCCCCATAAAACATGTAAACCCAACAGGTGTGTGTGTGTGTGTGTGTGTGTGTGTGAGAGAGAGTTTGTGTGTGCACCTGGTATTCATCACGTTATGGGGACCAAATGTCCCCACAAGGATAGTAATACCAGTAAATTTTGACCTTGTGGGGACATTTGTGAGGTCCCCATGAGGAAACAGGCTTATAAATCATGCACAGTGAGTTTTTTTGAGAAAGTAAAAGTGTGCACAGTCTCCTGTGAGGGCTAGGTTTAGGTGTGGGGCGATAGAAAATAGGGTTTGTACAGTATAAAAACCATTACACCTATGGAATGTCCCCATAAAACATGGAAACACAACGTGTGTGTGTGTGCGTGTGTTTGTTAATGTGTGTCCAGTGGAATGTGTGTGTCAGGTGAGTGTCAGTCTTTTGCTGCATGAGCTCAGGGTTTTTTCTCTCTGTTGGGATTTTTTTCTCTCTGCTGCTGATTCACATAAAACACATTTAAGAGTGTCTAATATTCTGTGTGCTGGTGAAATGCAGCGTATCGCAGCTTCATCAGACTCTTATTAGTTCGGTCAGGGTCACTTAAGTTTAATTTCAGTGTGTCAAAGTGTTGCCAGGATACAGATTGAGTTTGGTGCCTTTGAACTTCAGTCACGTTTGAAATCTCAAATGACTCTGAATATTATAAAGCTCTGAAGACTATTTGAACACGAACACTGTAGAACCAGTGAAAAAACAACCTTGATTAAAAGACGGGCGTCAATGTGTTGATTTGGCAAAAGAAATCAAAAGAGCAGAGAGCTAGAAAAAAATCTTTATTGATTTTAAATCAAATTATTAAATCAATTATTTTTAAAGAATGAATCTGCAGCATTACTGTGTTTCTTGTGATGCATTCTTAAAAATAAAGCTACTTTATCTGCATTGATGGGTCCGTGAAGAATCTGTAACATCCATGGAACCACCAAAGGTTCTTTAGATGATTCAAATGTTCTTCACACCAAGAAAAACATCTTGTTCTTTTAAGAACTGATCACTGAAAGTCACTGGAGTCGCTAGAGATTCTGCGGCCATTGCACATAATGTGCTATGGGGCCCCTTTAAAATTAGTTTCAGTGGTGGGGGGCCCTTAGTCGGGCCCCTCTCAGCCTCTGGGCCCTATGCACTCTGTCCCCTTTTTACCCCCAGTTGCTTCACCCCTGCTGAAAGTCTTTGGGGAGCCATTGGTTCTTCTGTCAGTTTAAATCTAGATTAAAGACCCATCTCTTTAACCTTGCTTACACATAACAAATCAACATATTCCTATAATTCAAATCCGTTAAAGGATTGTTAGGCTGCACTAATTAGGTCAACCGGAACCGGGAACACTTCCCATAACACCCGATGTACTCAGTGCATCGTCAGAAGAATGGCATCTACGCTAATATTAGTCTGTTTCTCTCTTATTCCGAGGTCACATTAACCACCAGATCCAGTCCGTATCCAGATCAGACGGTCACTGCAGTCCTCCGGATCCAGTCCGAACCCAGCCCAGATGGTGGATCAGCACCTAGAGACGACCTCTACAGCCCTGAATGTCAGCGGAGTCCACATCAACTAGATGAGCCCCAGAGACGGATCCACAGTGAAGACCACATCACCTAGACCGCTGTTGGCACAAGACCACGGGAACTTTTGGCCAAAAGAGAACTGGCCCCCCGACTGAGCCTGGTTTCTCCCAAGGTTTTTTTCTCCATTTGTCACCGATGGAGTTTTGGTTCCTTGCCGCTGTCGCCTCTGGCTTGCTTAGTTGGGGACAATTTCTCTTAACACAATATTGCATTTTATTTTATTATTTTTGATTAACTACCGTTACCTAAAATGTGAGTGTTTACTGTTGCCTTTGGCATTGTTGATGTACTGTTTCCTATTTAATACTGTACAGCCGCCTTGTCACAATTCTGTATTGTTAAAGGCGGTATATAAATAAAGGTGACTTGACTTGACTTGACTTCTGTGACATCAGATATGGATCAATTATATATAATAGTCAGAGATATGCTTGCATCAGTTTGAGTCAGAATCAGACGTTGATCTCTGAACTCCAGGAGAGGCCATAAATCACAGGAGATCGATGTTTCTTGAAGCTTGAGATGTTTCAGAAGAGTCATCGTTACTGCTGGACTTCAGTTCGGAGTGATTTATTAGATATTTACTGTGATTCTGCTGCAGATTATGAATATCAGAATGATTTTTATTTGTTCTTCCAGTTCGTTAGACTGCTGTCAGGATCATTACTTGTTTCGTAATTATGGGTTAGAGTTAAAAAGCGTTTGAAAAAAGCAGTCTTTTCAGAGCAAACGCATAAATCATCCAAAGTCTGAAAGCGTCCAGATCATTCTGAACTCCTGCGGCTCCCGATGACTGAACCCATCTGTATTTTTAGCACACTTACATGTGTGTCGGGCGTTTAATCACCGCATTCATCTCACATTCTGAACCTACAGCTGCTTTTGTTGGTTCTGTGCTGTTCTGTGGGTGCTAGTTTTCAGCCAAATAAACTAGACCGATCCGGTTTTAGAAGGTCACTGGAATCTTCAGATCTTAAAGGATTCCAGTCAAGTACAAGATAAAGACAGACACGATGTGAAAGTTTGAGTTGTTGAACTTTGTGCTCTGAAAGAGGCGTTCAGGTGGTGTTAATCAATACCGTTTATACTTGAGTAACATTCATTCAATGTCGTGATGTTATTTGTACATGAATGTTCTCAGAGATGTTTTTGTAACCCTGAATAATGTTATAATCATGACAAGATCACTGGACATTTTTGTGTTCTTAAAAATAAACATTCAAATAATGTCATATTATGGCTGAAAATAAAGCACACTGATGTGGGAAATGTTTGTTGTAACTTTAAATAATGTTGTAAGTAACTGGACATTCCAACGTTTTATAAACATTTCACAACAATGTTCCCGCAACGTTTTTCTAACCTTTGTTAGCTGGTAATGTGTTATCTGGTGTATGTCTTCATCTAGCTGATCATCATGACTGTGACTTTTGCTCACAGTGGAACTTTCTGGAGTTTTTCCGGATCTGACAGAAAGACAGTTTCATCATGAATATTTGGAGATGTTCCGTCTGACAGAATGGAGATCATGACTGGTGGTGAGTTACGTGGACTTGGTTGAAATGTGTGAGGAGCCAATTAACGTTTAGCATCTCATGAGAGATGAGGCATCACGGCGCCCAGAATAACTCTGTTAATATGACACTCGGAGTTCATTACAGACTCTCATTTAAATAATGAATCACTTCTGAGTCAAACTATCTGATCGGTTATAAATCAGACTAACAAACACCCCTCAGACACAAACACGAGCGCTCGGGCATCAAAAACCCATCTTCACTTTTGTGTGTGTTCAGCGTGACGCTGCCAAACAGGTGAAAGGACAAACGAGTTCAGCTCTTATTGTTTGTGTTGAACATGATCTGACCTGAGATCTGAAGAAGGTAAAATCATCAGGAGTAACACACACACACACAGAAAGAGCTTTCACTGAACCAGAACAGATGTGAATGTTGTCAGGTCACATGTTAATGCTGATGTAACGGTTACCTGTGTGTGTGTGTGTGTGTGTGTGTGTGTGTGTGTGTGTAACACCTGCATAATTACACCTTCAGTCTAATTAGTGCTCTGACATCTTAAAGGTTTATCAGAGAATTACTGATGTGTTTAATAGCAAAAAATGACTATGTTTGTGAAACACACACATTGACTTTGGGCTTTGAGTTCATGTGTGTGTGTGCACAGGTGTGTGAGATGCTCTAATGTGTCTCAGAGGGGGTGAGATTGTGTAACGTCTCACAAACACACTGTTATTGATGAAATATGAGTCGTTGTCTTCAGTCTGACAGCAGAACCTCCTGCTTATTGTTTCTGCTTGTTTCATTGTTTCATTGTTTCATTGTGTGATTGTATTATTTCACTGATTTGTTTCTTGTTTGTTACAGTAACATCTTAAAATCATCTTATTTCCAGTGTCTGATATGAGTTCATCAGGGCTGATATCTAGTCAGCAGAGACACTTATAGACAGATAGATAGATAGAGTTAGTTAGTTAGTTAGTTTTCAAACTGGGGTCTAGGGTCCCCCAGGGGGCCACAAGGAAGTGCTAGGGGGTCCTTGGAAATGTTTGGAGAAAAAGCATAAAAAAATGTAAAAATGAATGTAAAATTATATGATTATTATAGTAATTATAGTTATATTACATATAATTATATAATTATAATAGTTCTAAAATAATTTATGCAAAAATATAATTGAATAAGAACGAAATAAATAAATAATCCAAAAATTGATTAAAATAAATTCAAATTACATTAAGTCAATTATAAAATAGATAAAAAAGATAAATAAATACTTTAAATATTTAATAAAATATACAAATATAAAACAAATACAGAATAATATTGTAACTTAATAAAAAATAATAATTTTCAATTTATATTTTAGACTTGCTTATAATATGAATTTTTAACCCTAACAACAGTGTAAATTGGGTGTTTATACAAGAAACTATATAAATGTCTTTTACATTTCAGAATGGGGTCCCTCGTGATGATGATCATATTTAGGGGTTAGTTTTTTTTTTGTGGTATCTTCTTTTGTAAAAACAAATGAAAACACAGACATGTTTCTTTGTTAGTACGTGGGTTAGTGTTGAATTCTAGTATTTATAACAAGCTGTCTATAGAAACAATCTGTGTAATATCCCCATTTAATAGTATGACATCCGTCTCATGTTTTCTCTCATATTTTCTCTTTCTTCACCTGCAGTATTGCTGACTCCTGAGAGATCGTCGTCTCGTCATCTCGTGTCTCTGGTGTGTCTGATAGCATCTGCTGTCTTCATTCTTGATGAGAGTGTTTTCATGTAAGTCCTGATGGTGCAGGTGCGGCCGGTCATGTGCTTTTGAAGAACACACTGGTCTGTGGGCGTGGCCTCGTGGGGCTGGAGGCGGGGCTAACAAACACGTGTGTGTAATCTGACCCTGAAGCAGCCGCTCATTTAGACGGTGTTTTATATGAAGGTTTCAGGTTAACATCACATGTTCTAGAATCTGCACTGACACAAACAAAGAAATACCTGGAGGCTCCAGAGTTCATTAAATGCTGTTAAGAAGCGCCTGACATCAGCTTTCTCCAGGTTTCAGACGCAGCCCTGGTTGTGGGAGTGGCTGTGGATGTCGGGTGGGCGTGGTTCTGTGTGTCAGGTGGGCGTGGTCACATCTGTTACTATCTGCAGTGAGATCGGACTGATGGATGCATATAATCACTGATCTGCAGGCCGTCGCTCAATGGAGACAATCTGTATCCGCCTGCACCTCACAGCACAACATGATGACAAGTAAAAAAGCAAACAGGAGGTTTTCTCTGGACAGCTCAGGGTGAGTTTTAAAAATTAAAATAGAAATGATCTTAAAAATTCTAAATAAGTGACACTACAGGCAAAATATAATCTAAAATAATTTTGAGATTTTGGCTTTTCATAAAGTGTTTCAGACTATTGGAAAGAAAACATCTAAAACACACTTTAAAATGTTTATTTTATTGCACTTTATCTATTTGTGTCTGTAGATTTAAATTCTAATCTTTATCTTTAAAGAGTTTTTTCTCGTAAAAACACCAAACTTTACAGTTTTATTCCTCTCTATATTCTGAAGGTTTGTTCATATTTCTGATTTATGGAGTGATCAAAAGAGAAATCCAGGTAACGCTCTACAATATGCCTTAATTCATGCTTAATTAATGCACAGAATCATGAGTTAATGTATAATTCATGAATAACTAAACCATTTATTAATGATTACTACATCAACAACTAATAAAACATTCTATATGATTCATAGATTAAGTAATCAATGAATTGTTATTAGTTAAATGTGTCATAATTTAGTAATTCCCTAATAACTTATTTTGTTAACTAATGATGTAAATTCATGTGTTAATTACCACAATGGGTTGAAGCCACACATTTCATCTTCCAGTTGTCTGCTTTAATGAATCATTAGCTGATGATTTGCAAATGTATCATTCTGTTATGACTTTACTTGTTGAGGCACAGAACTATTAACTAATTCTAAATCCATAACCACAATCACATATTACTTAACAATTAGTTAATAGTTCTGTGCTTCAACAAGTAAAGTCATAACATCATGATACATTTGCAAATGATTAATTAAAGCAGACAACTGGAAGATGAAATGTGTGGCTTCAACCCATTGTGGTAATTAACACATGAATTTACACTATTAGTTAATAAATTAAGTTATTAGGGAATTAATACATTATGACACATTTAACTAATAACAATTTATTGATTACTTAATCTATGAATCATATGAATGTTCATTTGTTGCTGATGAAGTAAATATTAATAAATGGTTTAGTTCTTCATGAGTTATATATTAACTCATGATTATCTCTGCATTAGTTAAGCATGAATTAATGCACATTTGTGCGCATGTATTGTAAAGTGAAATCCAAAATCCCGTCTGCAAAAACATTGAACTCTAATATGACAAGAAAATCAAACAAGAATTATGAACCTGATTTATACAATCTTCAGATTCTGGAAAAGTCTGTAAATGAGTACATATTTAATTAGAGAATGAGTAGACAATGTGAATGGGTAAAAACCCCATTCACCTGCCTTAAGCACTAAAGTTACTATAATTGGGGGAAAAACTAATAGAAATGACTAAAACAAAATTAGTCAAATTTAAAAATGCAAAATAAGTAAATAAAAATAAAAACTAAAGGCTAATTTCAAATTCCAAATAAATACTGTAATAGTATATGTGATAATAAAATAAATACTGAAATAGCGCTGCTTCTGTGCAGAGAGAAAAGCTCCAAATGACTCATATTGTAGAGATGTTTAGAGAATATACAGGCAAGTCAAGTTTATATATGTGTTCGGTTTCAGAATAAGTGAAAGTGTTTTACGGACAGAAGAATATCAGTCAGTCTGCTGGTGTTGGAGCACATGTGCTTGTGTCTACAAACTCAACCTGTCTGTGCTCATTTTTCCACGCTGAATTTAATACCGCAGTAAAAGACGAGGCCTCTGGCTACGCTTCACCTTCATCCTGACATTCACACGACACACATAAACCATTCGATATATTTTTTTAGATATGATTACTGTATTTACACGTCTGATGCTTTTGGTTGCAGTAGTTGTTTTGAGGAACAACATTATTTTGTTTTTTATGAATAGAGTAGAATTTGTGCTGTTATTATTAGCAGTATTAGTATCCCGCAACAACCTGGTAATTACATTAATACAAACACTGAAATTTATTTTATTTTTTGTCCATACATCCTTTTACAACATTTTTTTCCCTAGTTCTTAACAGAAATGCCTATCGCAAAACGATGCCCGTTTTCATTATGTAACAGATTTTCAGGATTATGGAAGTCATTGTAAATATTAATAAGCAGAAGAATGTTATTTTTTACATCACGCATTGTGTTGCTTCATCCATCCGTGTTCTCGTTTTGTTGTTGAAGGCTTTGTTTGCATGAGTGATCGCAGGCGTGTTTAATCAAGTTTCCATAGAGGCTCATTAGACTGGATCAGAGCAGAAACCAGTTCAGCCGGTGTCAGTGTGTATTCAGTCAAATCCATCCTATTCTTACGTGAGTTTTGAAAAGTCTCCGTCAGTTCAGACCGTGCTGACGTTGGTCGTGTGTTTGAGTTGCTGTGGTTGTTGGTCTCAGTCTGTCTGATGGAAAGCTTTGGTTGGGACGTGATGATCGAAGCAGGACAGTGAGTTTCTCAGGAGACTGAATCTCAGGTAACGTCTGGAGGATTTACAAACTCTGAGGCTCTCAAACATCACGTCTCATTTGGGGTTTAGTTTCATTCTGCTAAACGACTAAATAACTTGTTTTATCACAGCTAATGATGGTAAATTCAGAATTGATCAACTTGGGCTTCTGAAATGCAGCTTGAATAGAGTTCTGTACAAACAGATGAACTGAGGTTTGTTTGGTTTTTATGGGTTTGTTCTGTAGCTGACGACTCATCTGTGAACTTTTGCTTTCTAAAATCAGATGAAAACAGAAATATTATGAATTCTGTGGCATTAAGCTTCTGTTATCTTTAGGGTTAGGGTTATTTATTTATTTAGAGCCTCAGAATTCAGTCATAAATACTTATTTCAGAAACAACAGCAGTCAAGAGTGAGAGTCAGATTACTACTAATAATAATTCAATAGCAGCAGTAACTTTAACTACAATAATAGACAATACAACACTATACTATAATAGTAGATAAACCTTTCCTCAATGCAAATGCAAAAAAAATCTTAAAAAGTCAAAAGTCTTCACCTCTAATGGTTTGAGGACATCATCTAATCTCCGTCTGTGTTTTACACCTTGTAAATATGATTATGAAATGATTTCTGTTTCTGACGTGCGTAAGTTAATTTTCTGGGATTCGCTGACGGCTGCCGTATAAAGTCGCTCCTGTTGTTTTTTCAGAAAGAATACAGATACCATCTGCAGACCATTGTGAGAGTGTTTTCAGGATTTCAGTTTCGTATTTCACTAGTAACATGAGATCTGTGACATTCACTAACGCTAACGTGTAGTAAAATAGACCAGCGCCGTAACAGCTGTGTGTTGTGTGTGATTGAGTCACATTAAATCATATTCGTTCTGTTTGTGTAGAGTCGTGTGTGACTGCAAATGTGTGTTTGAGTGCAGATATCAGCTGGAGATCAGTGGAATCGCAGCGAAGCCCAAGAACAGCATGCTGAGAAGATCCTCAGACAGCAGAAGCTTCCAGAATCCGGACGAGACGCGTCTCGAGTTCCTGGAGCACAACAGCAGCATCTTACACAGGTGAGGCTTCCAGATCATCAGAGACGCTGGTGAGACATTCACATAATTACACTGTGACTCATCATTATCATTAGTTACTGACCCATTTATTCATGTAAAAACACATTTTGCTACTGGTAAACAGTAGAAGTTGACTCTGATTATGAGAACGTGTCCTGATCTCATGTTCATCAGATCCATGACTATAGAGGAGGAGGGTTTGGATCGTTCTGATCGTTCTGATCGCAATGTGAGTTTATTCTTCACTGAACTCCATCAAACTCTTCACGAGTCCATCAACACTTACACGTGATCGTCTTCACGTTCTGTTCTTTTGATCAGAGTTTCAAGAACCACAACAAAACCTTCCACAAACTCTTCCCTGAGATCCCAAAGACGGAGGATCTGGGACACGGTGAGTTTCCTTTTGAAATAATCAGCAGTGAGATCTCGTGAACATCTCAGCTGTTTCTCACAGTCTGTAATGAGGTTAAAGATGAAGAGTATAAAGTCTTCTGCTTCTCAAATGTTTCTCCCGAAAAAAAAGACCCTCAGTAATCTCACACGTGTCTCAGAAGAGATCTCAATAATGTCTCAGACTGGGCTCAGATTTGCCAACTCAGCACAGAACCTTCTGTCTTAAGGTTCTTCTAAAGTGATGAACAAATGGTCTTCCAGTAACATTAAGAGAACATTTGCTCAGAGTTGTCTGCTCTTTAATGATGTTCTCAAAATGTTAGCACAAAAACATCATTTATACATCGTTCATGGAGCATTTGTTTCTGATATATTTTAGTTGGACTGTTTAGAGAACATTCTGATAACGTTTAAAAATGATGAAATTAAACATCAAGAAAACAGCATTTTTTAAAACATTCAGGAATGTTTTCCATAACGTATTGGCAATGTTAGAAAAACTTTCCTAAAACATATTTTTAGCTGTCAGAGATCTCAATATGAGCTCAAACATTTCTAATCAAATGAGCTGCTTTTTTGCTCAGTATTTGTGATCGACAGTGACTCATGTGAGTCATTTTTTACTTCCCTAATGTGATTTATTCATTGTGCAACTATCGGATGAGAACAAATTCTGACCTGAACTGATCTGAATAATGACACTGTTGTCTTGTTTTGAGCTCAAATGTAATTTGTTTTATAACTGATGAATTTTACAATAATAGCAATGTTATGTTCATGTTTATTATGAAGCTGCTTTGAAACAAAAAATGATATGATCAATAAGTCATGGTAACACGTTTTTCCACTATTTTAACTCAAAACAATTATACAGTATACATTTATACAGCCAATTTTATAATACCTAAACTTGAACTTACATTTTTAAGTGAAAGTAGATATGAAGCACTATGAAAATGGGACTCGACTTGAAACTGAATATTTAGTAAATCAGGACTTTATTTCTAAAGTAAATGAAGTTTGATGTCACGGCGGCGTCTGATGTTATTGTCCTGTTTCAGTTCACACCTGTGGCCTGCAGAAGGAGGTGATTTACCACGGTAAGATGTACCTGTCCAATCAGCACATCTGCTTCCACTCGTCTGTGCTGCTCAAGGAAACGAAGGTGAGAAACGCTTGTGTTCACGAATAACTCACTGAAGAACAGTTACCACATGTGCAATGAGGACAGGACGTTCATTGTGAGCACGAATGACGAGTGAATGATGTGTGTTTGTGTTTGTGTAGGTGATGATCAACGTGTCCAGCATTCAGACCATAAAGAAGAAACACACAGCTAAGATCGTTCCCAATGCCATCGCCGTCATCACCACGGACGGACACAAGGTACCGATCCATCAATCAATCAGACAGCGACTGACTCTACATCCACAGCAGTTTAATATCAAGAAGCGCTGCTTCCTCTGATCTTCCTGTTTGTGTTTCAGTACCTGTTCGTGTCGTTGCTGAATCGAGAAGCGTGTTTCAGACTGCTGCAGTCGCTCTGTCCACAGATGCAGGTTTGTGCTTCATTTGGGTTTTAAGACACAAACTGTCATTTCATTAACACTGATGATGTCTGATGATGATATTTCTTTACTTTTAACCATTTCAAGGAATGTTCTCATCTCTGCCAGTATGTTTTACACAGTTACGGCCTTGTAAATGAATATGATTTCTGTTTCGGATATGGGATCAAGTGAAATTTCTGTCATTTGTTGACGCTGCTCTATAAAGTCACTTGTTGTTTTCTCAGATTCATATTTAAATGATTGTGAAAGTGTTTACAATAGTTGGAATATTTGTGCAGTGCTCTAGTGATTTCTAAGTGTGTGTTCTTCATCTAAAATGAGATTTCTTGTCTTTTCTGTCAGACGGGGAACAGCAGCAGGAAATCCTCCACAGAAAACACTCCTGATATGGAGATCGACACAGTAAGATCAACTGATGCTTTAGAACGAATCATCTGTGTTTTCCTGAACATTCTCTCTCTCTCGCTTTCAGCGCATGTGTTTTTTACTTGTACTCTTTATCTTACCTAATAACCTTTGTAATCGAGTGATCGTGTCCTCTGACAGATTTCCAGTCAGTCGAGTCTAGAGGAGAATCCTGAGAATCACTTGATTCATCTGACAGACAAGACTCGAACTCTCCAGGGTGAGTCTGAATCATTCATGTGTAATATATCAAACGCAGTCTGATGAATCGGTCGACACTGCTGCTGGACAATGCTGTGTTACGTGTTTGTCATTCAATACTTTTATATAAATTATAGATTAAAGACTGTGAATGGGTTGTTATTGTGTTGCAGCAGAAGAACAAAGCAGCTCGACGCCGCACAGCGACACCAGCAGAAAGATCAACACGCCGGAGCAGCACAACACAGGTGAACATCTGCACAAATCCATAAACACATTCCTGCTGGACTGAACCAGCTCTCAGAGGGTTTATTGCTGGTCTAAGTTTGTCTAGCAGCTGATCAATCCAGACCAGAGCAGAATCACAGAGAACTCCAGTGATTTTTGTGATTTTTGTTTCTTGACGCTCACGTGTTCTCTGATCTAGCGGTCTCCTGGGTAACCGTGGTAACCGAGAAGGTCAGCTCCGTCCTGTCGTCCAATGACACGCGCAGCCTGAACAAACTGCTGCTCTTCTATGTGATCCTGTGAGTATGAGACCATTCAGACACACGCAACGACCTCCGAAGCGCTCCAAACACACAGCTCTTTTAGAGTTTCTCCTGGCAAAACGTTCAAACAGAATGAAATGAAGCGATGAAAGGCCAGAACTCTGAAGTTTGTTGTGTTTTCACACACATTCCCGTTCAGCTCCAAAACTCAACCTCAGCGCATTAAAGTGACTGTGAGACGAAAGCAATGACATTAGTAAAATACATAATGATTTGCAGGCGTTTGCTGTTTGAGCAACACATCCTTCAGGGGTTTAAAAAATGAAGTAAATTAAATTAAAGATGCGGCGCTTCCGCGGATATCAGACGTTTAATGAGTTTCGGCGGCTCAGAAACTCACTGATGTTCAGAGACGCTCGTGTCAGATCCTGTTTAGAGAAATATTTGAGCCAAAAATGAAAATGTTCATCAGATTTGTAGAAATGTGTCATCCTCTGCAGTGAATGGGTGCCGTCAGAATGAGAGTGCAAACGTCTGATAAAAACATCACAATAATCCACAAGTAATCCACACCACTCCAGTTCACATCTTGAGAAGACAAAAACTGAAAAAGAAATCCGTCATTAAGATGATTTTAACTAAAATACATGAAGTACATAATCCAAAAAAAAAGTGGTCTGTTCTGAATCAGGAGAGAAATCTGCACAGATCAAACACTGTTTACAAAGCCAAAACAGCTCTAAACAAATATGTGGCTGGATTTTGATGTGAGAGACAACAGGGGATTTTTTTGTTATTATGTTTGGACTCTCATTCTGACGGCACCCATTCACTGCAGAGGATCCACCGGTGAGCAAGTGACAGAATGACACATTTCTCTAAATCTGATGAACAAAAAAACTCATGGATGAGCACATTTATAGCACATGTTCATTTTTAGCATTTTCAACTTTCCTTTTAAAGAAAGCGGACAGATCGTGCGCGTCTGTGAGATGCGCTGAGATGCAGCTGGTATGCGGTCGATCAGGAAAGTGAATGCTATAATCTGATGTTCAGAGCGCTGGAGGCTGATGGTCACACAGATAAACCTGAACACAACAATCGCCATCGCAGCACACCGTTCTATAAATCAGAATCTGATCTGACGGCATATTTGAGCATCATGTGTGTTTGATTGCGACTGTGATTAGAGCTCTTCACATATATGAAACATCTGCTAAACGCTGCTTCTGTGTTGTGTATGTCTGATCTGTGTTGTGTTTATGTGTAGTGTGATTCTTCTGCTGTTGTCGTCTGGTTACATCGGTTTGAGGATCGTGGCGCTGGAGCAGCAGCTGAGCGTTCTGGGATCGATGCCGGAGTTCAGAATTCAGAAAGAGTGAGTTCACACATTCATCATCTGAATAATAGTCTCACATTAATCTACGAGTTCCAGTCCTGTGATCTGATTGGTCAGTCGCTCGCTACTCACTAGTGCGTGTCAAGCCCGGAGCGGATCTGGAGCGAGTGATTCTGGAGAATCTCCGCTCTTCTGCACTGATGATTATTATCCACCTTCATTTTCAAAGCAGAAGTAAAGCTATTCCCTGATTTATGACTCATTAGACTCTGTAAGCAGATAATTAGAAGAAAAACAACAGTAAAACCACTTGAGCAGCAAATCATAATTATGATGATATTAAAACAATATGAAAACAAATACCAGTTTGCAGCATCAGGAAGCAGAACATAAATAAGTGAAATTGGCTGAAGTTGATAATGGCTGTTAAAATTAGGTGGAAAGATAGGGTTAGGGTTTGTTTAGAAAAAATGAATAAATAAAAATACAGAAACAAAAAAAAGAATCTTTGGTCACCTGTGCATCCATACGTACATCACATTAACCCCAAATCTCACATCTCATGAAGTCTTTAACACAATTAATTTTTTTCCAGTGTTGCAAAAATTTTTCCACTTTCAGATTTAATAAAAAAGTTTATTCTTTCCATATTTTGAATGTTGGTCACAAAAAACTGAGTTTATAATCTCTTGCTTTAGTGAATCCTGTGTTTGCTGCCTGTTCAGAGAGAAAATGATAAATGAATGAAAGTGTTTGAAGGCCAGTGAATCATAAACCTGGACTTGTGTCAGTCTCTGATTATGATTTGTGTCTATTTAATGAAGGAGACGTATAAATGATCTCCTTGCTTCTGCTTTTGAAACTGTGTAACAGTGAACATTCTAGAACATAAAAGAATCACACAAACTGCCAGAACTGGTTGAATTCATGACATACGAGAGACGGGTTTCTGCTGTTATCTGTTCAGATGAACCTGATTGTGCTGCAGAACGCTGCGCTCTGATTGGCCAGTGCATCATATGAACGTCTGTGTGTGTTTGTTATGATCAGAACACATCAATGGTGTTGAATTTACAAGAATAACTCAACTAATTCTGTCACGAGTGGGTTCGGTTGTGTTCTTCATTTCTAAAGACACTAAATGTGTTACATAACTGACAAATGTGTTACCGAACTGAACTGAATCAGCATTGAACTGAATTGATCTGAATTATGACACTTTTGTATTTTTACAGAAACTTTTGTGCTTTACAACAGAACTTGGATTTGAAGCAGCTTTGAAACAATCTGTGTTGTTTAAAGTGCTTCAGAAATAAAGAAGATTTGACTTGACAATTGGCCAAAAACAAAACCAAAGACAGCTTTCACTTTCTAGAGTGTTTGTCATGTGTGTGAAAGGTGTTTCTCCTGGACTAAATCATCTTCCTCCTCCTCAGGAATCAGGAAACGTAAGAACAGCACGAGTCCTGGAGATCCGTGAGAAGAATCCGTGCGTTTAATCGTTCAGATTGAGTTTCAGAGTCGAAGGCGCACAGCCATTAATGCTGGACAGATGGAAACTGTGTCAATCCTGGAGGAGCCGCAGCTCATCTCGACCTCACTGACCTAATGATTTATTTATGCTGTATTACATATACTTTATTCTAAACTATCAAACTAAGATCGGACGGTGTGAGTTTCACACTGACGTCGATATTCAGATTATAAACGCGTGTTTCTGATTTGTCTTTAAGTATTTCTGCTACAAAGTTCTCGTCTTGCTTTGTCTGATTACACTAGTAGATCTGAGATGTTTATTGTGCTTTTATTTTATATTATTGTTGTTATTATTAATTGTATTTGTTCTAAAAATTATAACTGTAAATATTTATTTTGAGACATATAAAACCAATAAAGTATATTTCTGACCAATGTGTGTGAGCTGAGGGCTGATGGTGAAGTGATCTGTCTGTACAGGACATAAATATCTAAATGAACCATCTAACCCATCAGAACAGACATCAGATGGGATTGAGCAGCACAAACCATCAAGACTCCAATACGTTCTTCTGTCTCAAGAGTCTAAATGTAAATCTTCACATGAACATGCACTGAAATCAGATGCTGCAGATCATTCACTAATATTCATGCTGCATCTCACATCTCATAAATGTTATTACAACACAGCATAAATATAACATTTCACAACAGCATCATCAGATTCAGCAGCAGCAGTGATTACAGACAATGACAGTTTAGTTTCTTAGAGCTTTACACATCTCAAAACATCACCAAACAGAGTGTCAGAAAGTGTTACATTTATAAGACAGATCAATTACTTTTGATTCCATTACTTTTGAACGTTCTCTGAATGCTCTGAAACAAGCCGTAACATTTAAACAACACTAGATGAACATTTAACTCAAATGTTTTAGAAATAAAACGTTCCATAAATAATTCATTCATGCTGAAAAAAACAGCTAAAACCAGGCCAGATGATCAGCTTAGGCTGGTTTTAGTTGTTTTTTTTTTGTTTTGTTTTTTTTCTCCTTCCATGGCTGACCTGTTGAAAAAAACAGCATATGCTGGTTAGGTAGGTTTTGATGCTGGGATGCTGGTTTTAGCTGGTTTATGCTGGTCTATGCCTAACCCTTACCCTATCTTAAACCAGCTAAAACCAGCATCCCAGCATCAAAACCTACCTAACCAGCATATGCTGTTTTTTTCAACAGGGTGGGAAAACAAAGTAACTTGCATTGCTTATTTGCAAGTAACTCAGATATTTCGTTGTAATTTTTAAAAGTAATGCGTCACTTTAACAGCTACCTGAAACACTAATGTCTTACATAAATCAGGTGCTCAGCCCTGTTCCTGGAGATCAACCCTTATCAAACACACCTGAAGCAACTAATTAGGATCTGAAGGAGCTCTTGATATTTACAGACAGGTGTGTTTGATCAAAGTTGGAACTAAACTCTGCAGGAAGGTCGATCTCCAGGAACAGGGTTGGGCACCCCTGATGTACACAGTGTTTATTGTGAGACGCGCATGTGCAGAGGGCGGCCGGCAGGCGGCGATACGAGCGCTGCGGTTTAATTCTCCATCCGCTCGTCAAACTGCAGAAGAAGCAGCTGCTTCACAACATTCAGCGCGATGGAGTCGAACGATGCAGGTAAAAGCTTGCAAACATGAAAATATCATCACAAACACGCTATTCTTTCACATGTTGTGTGTGTGTTTGTGTGTCTGTAAGTCGTTTGTTGACTCTGTTTGTTAAAATGATGTCTGTTTGGATTGGTTTGATCGATTAGCCGCTTCAGTGCTAAACCTCTCAAACCATAAAACACTTATGTTGCAGTTTAATCGAAATGTGTGGTATATAAAACACGACATCAGAGCCGCTTTATATTCTGTATTTCATGATGAATAATTCTAGTTGTCTGGATTCACTATAAATGATAATCTAAGTCTTAAACAATTTCATATTTTCTAAAATGCTTTGTCAGTGTTATTCTCCAACTGTCATGTCAATAAAGCTGAACTTAATTGAAACTAAAACGGAATTTATTCATTTATGATATAAACATGGGAATATAGCTCAGACAATGTATACAAATCACGTTCCTTCCACAAATATAATGTTGTCGTGAATTGTCATGAAAATAAAGTTTCATTTTTGAATATAACTGAATATAACTTTGTGTGGGTGTTAAACTCTACTTGTGAAAGCCAAATATCCTCACATTTATTATGAAATATCATGTCAGTCGACTAGTAATTCATGTGTGATCACTCTTTATAAATGCTCGTAAATCAGCCAAACCTTGTTTCTGTTTACATCTGGTGTTTTGCGCATGTTTCTGTGAGGGTTTGTTTAGGGTTAGGAGATACTGACCTGATGTAAAAACACAAGAAGTCTATGAGATGAGCTCACTAACACAGTGAAACAAACGTGTGTGTGTTTCTCTGTGTTTCAGGTCGAGGCGGCTGGAAGACTCATCAGAAGAGTAAGATGAATGTGATCATGCGACAGGAGGAGCTGATCGCTCAGAAGAAGAGAGAGATCGAGGCCAGACTGAAAGAACAGGCTCAGCTGAGGCAGAAGCCCATCCAGAACCAGAACCAGAACCTGGACCTGGACCAGAACAAAACCAGCAGGTGACGCACGGCTCTGATCATCACTACAGCAGAACACACGTGATCTGTGTATGTTTAACTGTGTGTGTGTGTGTGTGTGTGTGTGTGTGTCAGTTCTCCTCCCTCACAGGAATCTTCATCTTCATCTTCATCATCATCATCGTCGTCGTCATCATCATCCTCAAATAAGTTTGTGAATGACGGCAGTTTCCTGCAGCAGTTTCTGAAGATGCAGCGAGAGAAATCCAGCGCTGATGAAGGTCAGACGCTTTGTTTGACTCGTTTCTATATGATACTTTTCAGCAATATCACAGGTTTTTCCACAGCATCTGCACAATTGCAAATGTGACATTGATTCCATACAACAGTTCAGTACAGAAGTTAATACTGTTACATTTGAGACAAATATTGTCTATTTTTGCTCCGTTTCACCAATGAAAATAGCTCTAAACAAAGTCGCAACAGAAATGTTGTGCATCTCTGATTAACCCATTCATACAGTCACTGAATGAATCAGTTGTTTGAACGAATCCGTTGAGTGAATGACTCAGTGACTCACTTGTTAAGACCGTGACTTGCTGCCACCTACTTAGTTTCATATTCGAATCATTATTTTATTTGTTTCAGTAGTCAGAATACTATTTTTAACACATGAATCTCATAGCAGCCCTGGCTTGTGTCACTGTACCGTGAGCTCTTGTACTTCTGCTTAAGTGAAAAGTGAAATAATTGTGCATTAATGAGGCTGTAACTTACTGTATAGTGTTGATGTTTTCTCACCGATGTTAACGAAACTCAGGGCTTAAAGAAAGACGTTACAGCTCGGTGCTGACGCTCAAGTGCATTCAAATGAGTGCAGTTTTTCTGACATGATGTGAATGCATCATGTGATCTGCTCTGTGTCACGCCGCTCTTGTAACGTTGCGTGTGCTGATGTCATTTCCTGTAGGATCGTCCGGCTCCGCCCCCAGCGCTCAGAGCCCGCCTTCGGGCGGATCTCAGGCTCAGAAGAGGAGCATTTTGATCGGCAAGCGTCCGGGTCTGGGCGTCAGCAGCATGATCAATCAGTTCAAAAACTACTCGCAGTCCAAGAAGCCGGCGCTGCCCGCGACCCGACCCAGCGTGTTCAGCTCACCGGACGATGAAGAGGACGAGGACATTGATGCGCACTATCTGGAGGTCAAAGGTATCGCACTCTCCACGTTTTGACCAGGGAATAGTCATCTAAAGGCCTGTTGACCAGCATTCTTCCTCTGGTCGAGTTAACGTGACTAACTGAAGGACTAGTTCACCCATCAGTGAACTTTTGTGTTCTACCATTCTTCTGTAGAGCACAAAAGGAGACATTTAGCAGGATGTTCTTGCTGCTCTATTACATATAAGAGATGTGGACTGTTATTGATACTGTGAAGATGACCATAAATATTCATAATCCATATGACACGTGTGCATTATTGCCTTCTGAAGTCACATGACGAGTTGTGTGAGCAGCAGACCCGCTAGACTAGAAAGGCTCGGGTTCAGCGTTAAGATTGTGACGAGTAAGCACTTCCTGCCGGTCTGCTGCTCGCTGCGCTCATCGTGTGACTGTATGTCGGTCAGATTATCAGATCCCAGGACAGACATGCGCTGTGTTCAGTGTTTGCGTTATGGCGGCGTTCTCATAGCCTGCTTAAAGTTTCCCCCCCAGAGGACGGAGACCTGCGCCTCGTCGTCGACAAGATGGCCGCGTTTGTCGCCGAAGGCGGTGCTGAGCTGGAGAAGAAGGCCATGGAGGACTACAAAGACAATCCCGTCTTCTCGTGAGTTCCTCATCTGTTACTAAGAGTTTGTTGTTTTCTATATTGAGCCTGAAGGATTTGGTGAGCAGTCCGGATGTTTCAGTGCTGACTCTCTCTTGCACAGGTTCTTGTTTGAGAGGAGCAGCAAGGAGTATCTGTACTACAGGAGGAGAGTGGCTGAGATCAGACGAGACACTTCGGCACAGAACGATGGTGAGCGCTCAGAAACACGTTTAACAAACACAGAAATAGTCTAAATGTCACTGGATTTGACCTGATGGTTGGAGTGAAGGAGAGACAGAGAGAGACTCACAAACATTCACATTATCAGACAATATTTAGGAATCTTAAATGAGCAAAACTGATGCATGATGAGTGAGAGTCCATCTGAACCCTTAGCCACGCGCACAACACACGACTGAAATGTAGTGACATAATAAAACGTAATAAAAAATAGAATATAATAAACAGTTAAGATATATGATATAATGTGAAATAAAAAATAGAAATGACTGAAATGATGAAATAAAATATAGAAAGAGTAGAGATTTTTTACTTTTAACAACATCTACAGCAATTAAGAACAACTGAGACACTGCAAACCAACTATTGATAAAAACAGAAAAAAAAAATGTGTGCAATATTTTATATATAGCGTTATGGAAAGAAATGATAAAGCACAAACAGATGTCTAATATATGTACAGACTGTACTATATGTGAGCCTGGACCACAAAACCAGTCATAAGGGTCTTTTTTTTTTTTTAAATGGATTTATATCATCTGAAAGCTGAATAAATAAGCTTTTTACTGATGTATGCTTTGTTAGGATAGGACAATACAACTGTATGTAAATCTGGAGTTCTTAGCAATGCATATCACTAATCAAAAATTAAGTTTTAATATATTTGCGGTGGGAAATTTACAAAATATCCTCATGGAACATGATGTTTACTTAATATCCTAATGATTTTTGGCATAAAAGGAAAATCGATAATTTTGACCCATACAATGTATTTTTTACAAATTTACCCATGATGCTTCTGACTGGTTTTGTGCTCCAGGGTCACATATAGCTAATGCTTATAGTCAAATAAGTAAGGGTGTGTAAATTCTTTTCTCAGTCGTCACGTTAATGGTGTGTGCTGGGATCTTCACTAATCGCAACAGAGTTTACTGGTTTTTAGAGATTTTTAAGAAAAAGAGAATTTTTTTAAATTAATTTAAGGATTGTCTCTTCAGTTTTGATGGACACGCCTCATCTGTCATCTGTAGATGTGTGTTCAGTCGTGTAGTGTGTGCGTGAGCAGACATGAGTGTGTGTGAGTGTGTGTCCGTCAGACATCACTGTGCTCTTCCCAAACCCCATCCAGCTCTCTCTCTGCTGCAGTACACTCACTCATAATGGAGCTTGTTTAGTTTGAGCTGCTGGTTCTGATAGACTGCTTAAAGTCTCCTCCTCAGTGGACGACAGCACCAGGAAGGTGGCGGAGAAACTGGCGCGCTTCGTGGCGGACGGCGGCCCGGAGGTGGAGATCATGGCTGCTCAACACAACCGAGACAATCCTGCTTTCAGGTGAGACGCTCGCCGCTGACACCATGGGCTTTAATCAAACTAGATTGTGCTGTAGGAACACGAACATCAGAGCTACACAACTGAGAAAGAGGCCTCTGGTGTTCACTTCAACACCCATAATGCACTGTATTTAACACAGATATAAAAAGAGATTGAGAAATGGAAGATGATGTTTGTGCTCTTTGTCAGTTTCCTGTACGACTATCAGAGCGCAGCTCATCGCTTCTATAAGGCTAAAGTGGACGAGTACCGTCAGGCCAAGACCAGCAGCGAGTCACAGATGGCCGTTCAGCCCGTCTCACAGGAACACACGCACACGCCCGCCGCCGCCAAGAGGAAGAGGAAGAGCCGCTGGGGAGCCGAGGATGATAAAGTGGAGCTGCCCTCACCGACACTCATCAGCCCTGCTGCTCCAGCAGCCGGATCCAACACTCCTGCACTGACTGGTACCCATACACACACACACAAACACACACACACACACACACACATGTTGGGTTTACATGTTTTATGGGGACATTCCATAGGCGTAATGGTTTTTATACTGTACAAACCGTATTTTCTATCGCCCTACACCTAAACCTAGCCCTCACAGGAGACTGTGCACACTTTTACTTTCTCAAAAAAACTCATTGTGCATGATTTATAAGCCTGTTTCCTCATGGGGACCTCACAAATGTTTCCACAAGGTCAAAATTGACTGGTCACATCAAAATTGACTGGTCCCCATAACGTGAAATACCAGGTACACACACTTTTATGTATAATTTGACAACGTTTTATCTGTGTGTATGTGTGTGTAGATCAAGAGCTGAGCAGTCTGGGATATAAAAAGGGGAAGCCTGTCGGTCTGGTGGGTGTGACGGAGCTGTCAGACGAACAGAAGAAACAACTCAAAGAACAACAGGAAGTACGAACACACTCCCATAAACCCCATCAACTGTCACTCACTCATGAGCTGGACAATAATAGTTTCATTTGTGACCATGTAAACAATCAAGCGGTTGAGATGTGCTCTATAGTATAGATCACTGTACTTGTAGAAATGTATAAATGTGTGTGTGTGTGTGTGTGTGTGCATCAGATGCAGGAGATGTACGACATGATCATGAAGCACAAGCGTGCGATGCAGGACATGCAGCTGTTGTGGGAGAAAGCCATCAAAAACCACCAGCACGAGTACGACAGCGATGAGGAAGTGGATCCCGAGGACGGAACCTGGGAACATCGGCTGAGACAGATGGAGATGGAGAAGACCAGAGGTCAGAGGTCACCGCAGGACACACAGTGACTGAATACACATTCACGGCGCGCTGCTTTTGAGGTTTAATATGACACGTGTGCAAAATGTGTGTCTTTCACAGAGTGGGCGGAGCAGCTGACGGAGATGGGCAAAGGGAAACACTTCATTGGTGACTTCCTGCCTCCGGATGAGCTGGAGAAGTTCATGGAGACGTTTAAAGCTCTGAAGGTGAGACGGATCACGTCATGTGACCTGACATGCACACAACCTGTTTGAAAACAGTCATTATAGTTCTGCAGTGGCCAAATGCAAAAATGTAAATATGACACAGAATGAGACAGGAAGCGGCTGCTGATTGTGAAGGTGTGACGTGTGTATTTCCTGTCTGTGATGTGCAGGAAGGCAGAGATCCAGATTACTCCGAGTACAAGGAGTTCAAGCTGACGGTGGAGAACATCGGCTTCCAGATGCTGATGAAGATGGGCTGGAAGGAGGGCGAAGGTCTGGGCTCAGATGGACAGGGCATCAAAAACCCCGTCAACAGGTGAACAGAGACATACACACACACACACACATTAACAAACAAACAAACAAACATAGAGACACACACAGACAGATCTCATCCACATCATATTTGATACAAATACACACGTGAAAGCTTGACCAACACATTACAAACATGCAGACGGATGCAAAAGGCAGAAGACACATTACAAACCTTAAAGCTCTAGGATTTGGTAAAGTTTAAAACAAAATAAACATAATTTTGTACTTTGTGACTAATCAAAAATAAGCAAATGAGTGACAGTGATCATGTGACTGTGTAAATGGTCATTCAGCATCATTTCCATTCAGTGTTTCATTCAAACCATCATTGTTGTCATTGCTGTTGTCAGTAACAAACAGGAAAATACCACTGTCAATACTGTAAAATTAATTGATTAAAAATTAATCAAATTTAAACTAAAGCAACTCTACCGAAGATAAGAGTCATTATTCAGATCAATTCAGTTCAAGTATTGTTCTCATCTAATGGTGGCAGCGCTTTAAATTAATAATATTGTTAAATATGACCCTGGATCACAAAACCAGTCTTAAGTATCACGGGTATATTTGTAGCAATGGCCAAAAATACATTGTATGGGTCAAAATTATCAATTTTTCTTTTATGCCAAAAATCATGAGGATATTAAGTAAAGATCATGTTCCATGAGGATATTTTGTAAGTTTCCTACCATAAATATGTCAAAACTTAATTTTGATTAGTAATATGCATTGCTAAGAACTTCATTGCGACAACTTTAAAAGCGATTTTCTCAGTATTTAGATTTTTTTAATTTTTTTTGCACCCTCAGATTCCAGATTTTCAAATAGTCATCTCTCGACCAAATATTGTCCTAACAAACCATACATCAGTGGAAAACCTATTTATTCTGCTTTCAAATGATGTATAAATCTCAATTTAAAAAGATTTGACCCTTTGGACTGGTTTTGCGGTCCAGGGTCTCATATGAAGTATCTTTTAAACCCCAAGCATGTGACTTCTGTTGTGTAACAGTTACTTTTGTTTAAAGTCACATGTCTGAACCCTTGTTTCAGTGCAGTGTTTGATTGACAGGTGAGTGGGCGGTGCTTCAGAACACATTTACCCAACAAACGTGATGCGGTCGCATGTGTTTCTGACACCTTTGAATGCGGTTTCAGCTTCAGATCGGCTTACACATGTATTTAGTGCTTGAATGCTCATGATCAGATCACCTGACACTAAATGGGGTCAGTGAAATACAGTGCTGATAGTGTGTGTGTGTGTGTGTGTGTGTGTGTGAGCAGAGGCAGCACGGCGGTGGACGGCGCAGGCTTCGGTGTGGACAGACCCGCTGAACTCACCAAGACTGACGATGAATACGATGCTTTCCGTAAGAGGATGATGCTGGCGTATCGCTTCAGACCGAACCCTCTGGTGAGTCTCTCACGGACTCATTACCCATCAGCCAATTCAGTGTGCTTGCACATGATGTAGTTCCTTGAATCAATGTTCTGAGCTTGTCTTGTGTTATTTGTTTGTGGTTCATTTGTACCAGCGAGACGAACTGAAACGCACCAAAACAAGCTCCATCTCATGTGTAACAATAGAGAAGATGGTCATTTTTGTTTAACATGTCTTTATTGAGTTTTCACATTTTTAGGACAAAAACATTTCAATCCCCAACCAAACCCCAGGCAGGCATATAGAAATACAAAATAGTAAGTTACAAAATTAGCTAGATTCTTCCTACATATAAAACTTCACACATCTAATGCATCTTCAATATTTCCATTTTTAAGAAAATTCAGAAACACCTCACAGATGTTCGCAAATTCAGATGATTTCTTCTTTGTTATATATGTAAGCTTTTCAAGAGCCAAACAAGATGACAGGTTTCTTAGCCATAGTCCAAGAGAGGGGCAATCAGCCTTTTTCCAATATAAAGCAATAGACCGTCTGGCTTGCAGTAAACACAAATCCACCATTTTTTTCTCTTTTACAGACAAGGAACAATTTTCTGCATATAAATTCAATACACATAACATAGGACATGTCGTGACTTGAGAAGAAGTAAATTGAGAAATGCATTGGGTCACCCCATCCCAAAATTTCTGAATCTCCTCACATTCCCAAACACAGTGAAAAAATGTACCAGGGAATTTATTGCATTTAAAACAAAGATCTGGGATATTTGGATTAAATTTACTTAATCTTACAGGGGTTATATAGGTCCTCATTATCCAATTATATTGTAAAAGTCTAAGACGAGTATTTATGGTTTGTGTTTGCGACTTTAAGCAAATTGTACTCCACTCTTCTAATGAGATATCGTTTTTTACATCCTGAATCCAAGCTTGTCTTTTATTTTCTAAGTTGCAAATATTTAAAAAAATGCTTCTGGGGTATGTGAAATTTTGCTACAAGTTTATCAAATGGCATCAAGATATCATCTTCATATAAATCTGACACTCTAGAGACACCCTTATTCATCCATAATTTAAACCCCAAATCTTTTTTACCAGGGCAAAACTGGTCATTACCCCACAGAGGAGAGAAGCGGGAGAGATCTGGAAGATCCCCCAAAAATTTATGGGCTTCATACCAGATAGCAATAGTATTTTTAACAAATGGATTGTCTGTTCTTTTTATAAGTACTTTGAGTGGTGCTGAATATAAAAAACTATCAAGTGACAAGCCTTTTGTAGCTAACTTTTCCACCTGTAACCATGGTAAGTTTGATTGTTTAGAAAACCAAAACATCGCAGCTCTCAACTGAGCTGCCCAGTAATACCATAGAAAATTAGGCAACTGTAGCCCTCCTCTTTCATATGGCAAGTAAAGTAAAGAGAGTCTCAGTCTTGGCTTCCTATTACTCCAAATAAACCTAGAGAGAAGTCTTCTTAAATTTAGAAAAAACAAAGGAGGCGGAGGGAGGGGTATTGATTGGAAAACGTATAAGAATTTTGGCAGAATATTCATCTTGATCACATTTATTCTACCCATTAATGAAATAGGTAATGTCATCCAACGATTTGTCTCTTCAGATACTTTAGCCAGCAAAGGATTATAATTAACCGGGCTAAGAAGGTTCAGTTTAGGAGTTATTTTAATTCCAAGATACTTAGAAGATGGTCATTTTAATAATGCGTCTCTTCTGCTTTTGCACAGAACAATCCCAGGAGGCCGTACTACTGAACGCAGCAGCATCTCCTCTGGATCCGCCATTCTTGTTTCTTGTTCTTTTTTCTCATAACAGGTTGAATTATGATGTGCTTTATTTCAAAGAATAGATATTTTTTTTCCACCCGTCTCGAGTTTGTTTTAATGAGCCGTCACAGACCCGAGCCCTTCACGTGTTTCTGTTTGTTTCTTTAAAGAAGTTGATTTATTATATTACATTTATTCAAAACTGTAAAAGCCCACGATATAGTAAGCTGCATAATATAATAATAACGTCAGTGCAAGTTCCTGGATTTTATGTCTGTTTTACCTGTTAAGCAGCACAGATATTACAAACAAAACCTGATCGACTTCTTCGACCTGCACAAACCCTCTCAGTTGTTTTAGGCTCATTACAGTCCTGATTAAACTCAACCGTCTGTCATTGACTCTGTGAGATCAATTAAACGTCTGTGCTCTCAAACGCTCTCTGTGTTTGATTCTTCTTTATCTAAGCTGATATAGCAGTGATTCTTCATTCACCTTCAGTTTTACTGCTTTTTAAATGTGCAGCATATGAAGCGTTCTGAGAATAAGATGCTTGTTATGCAGTAAAATAGTGGAGGATCTTCAACAAAGTCTGGAAGACGTGAATCTTATCATTTAGACGTGTTTGTGAAGTGGTTTGGGTTTTCTATGAACGATATATGATTTGAATGATGTATGATATTTTACATTGTCCTGTGAAGTGACAAATGAAGTTTTAATGTACAAATATTCCATGCAGTAAAAAAGTGTAAAATATTCTATGAATCAGAATCAGAGCTTTATTGTTGTTGTATTCTTTAAAAGAAGGATTAGGGTTTAATTGGTTTCAGAAACTTCTTGAGGAAACGCCACAAAGTAACAGAAAGATCATTGTCTATATGTTATAAGAATATAAAACAAATTCTGTGTTCTAAAAGCTATTTCTTTATATCCCTCAATGATTTCCCCCAATATGTAGAACCCGAAAAGAAAATGTTCCTTATTTTTTCATTGATGTTATAGTTACTTTTTTACTATTTTAAGGATTCATTTAACCGGTTCTTTATTAAGAAGATTAAAAGCAAGGCGTTTTTTTATTAATTTCTAATGAATTACAAATTTGATGTATTTATTTGTATTCGTCGAGGCGAGCGTCTGAAACGTCCTCTCGCGAGATCCAGCGAAGCTCTCGTTCAGGGTAGGGCCGTGGAACTCTCGCCGCGGCCTGTATTCTCGCGAGACTTGCTGAGCTCTCGTGTTGTTGTTGTTGTGGTGATGATGGCGGCAGGCGCAGAGGCCCCGGACTCCTGGTATCTAGCTCTGCTCGGTTTCGCCGAACATTTCCGAACCTCCAGCCCTCCCAAAATCCGCTTGTGTGTGCACTGTCTGCAGGCCGTCTTCCAGTTCAAGCCTCCGCAGAGAGTGGAGGCCCGGACGCACTTGCAGCTAGGCTCGGTGCTCTACCATCACACGAAGAACAGCGAGCTGGCCCGCACGCACCTCGAGAAAGCGGTGAGAGAGCGCAGGAAAGCCCGAGGCGTCAGCCGAGCGAAAGGCCGCGGTCCCGGGCTACGTTTTAGTACGATGTTATTATTGGTGGTGTTAATAATTCATCAACAGATTCAGCGATGGAATGTGCTATTGATGATTTTTCGGTGTTTTAGGGGCTTATTGTTGTAAAGAATATATAATGAGAGTCTTTTGAAAGAAGCTCTGTTTTGTTTTCCTCTTTCTTCTGTATTTTGTTCTGTGGGATTATGGGATGTGTTACTGTAGGGACTAATAAATATGACTCACGGTGTTCTTTCTGTCTCTGTTTCAGTGGTTCATCTCACAGCAAGTATCCTTTACCACATTTGTGAAACAAATGTCAAACTTGATTTTGTAATTTGTTTTGAGATTGTGATTTAAGTAACCAGATGCTCTGCTGTAAGTGTGTGAACACAGGGCTGAGTTACATGATAACTAATAATACCAGTGTTTTATTAAGCTTTCCTTAGCCCTGATGTGCAGGTAGCACAGTTTGAAGATGTTAAATTTGAGGCGGCGAGTCTCCTGTCAGAGCTTTACTGCCAGCAGGTGAGTCTGATTCACATTTCATAACACAAAAAAGTTGAGATTGAGTTGACATATGTTCAGCCTCGTCCAAGGGACCTATATATTGAAATCTATAATAAATCCTTTATAATGTGCACAACCCTTTATTGTAAGTGTATATTAAATTTAATTTAAAATATATATGAAGTAAAAAAATTTTCTTACATAAAAACTATTTTAAAAATATCTAAAAAATATTTAAATAAAAAACTGTTTCTGTAATGAAAGTATATATGCATATATTTATTAATAAATATTCATATTGATTTGTTGTGATTTCAGATAGATCAGTTGTGTGGTTTGTGTGAATGTATAATGTAAAGTATTTACTTTTCTTTTTACAAGAACTTGGTTGATTCGGCGAAACCGCTGTTACGGAAGGCCATTCAGATCTCGCAGCAGACTCCATACTGGCACTGCAGGCTTCTGTTCCAGCTGGCGGTACGTGACGACTCACAGACGCTCGTTAATGACTGCTTCTTAATGCTTCTGCAATGTCACGTTAGTGACCCTGGGCCACAAGACCAGTCATAAGGGTCATTTTTAAAAAAAAATTGAGATCTGAATAAATAAGCTTTCCATTGATGTGTGGTTTGTCAGGACACTATTTGGCTGAGATACGACTATTTGAAAATCTGTAATCTGAGGGGGAAAAAAATCTAAATATTGAGAAAATCACCTTTAAAGTTCAAATGAAGTTCTTAGCAATGCATATTACTAATCAAAATGAAGTTTTGATATAATTACGGTAGGAAATTTACAAAATATCTTCATGGAACATGATCTATACTTAATATACTAATGATTTTTTGTACATGCAATGTATTTTTGGCTATTGCTACAAATATACCCGTGCTACTAAAGACTGGTTTTGTGGTTCGGGGTCACATATTTAAAGACCTCTCTATAGAACAGAAATTGAGGAACTGATGATGACCTGAGGTCGAACAAGTCATTGATGTCTGATGAAGGAATATGAAGTCAAATATTAGTGTGCACAGGAATGCATATTTCATGATGAGTTCAGCAACCCTAAAGAATCAGACTCGAATTAACCAGTCGTTCTTGGTCAAACGTGAGCGTCGTGATGATGGCGTGTGATGGATGTTGTTGTTGTTCTGCTGCAGCAACTCCACACGCTGGAGAAGGATCTGGTGTCGGCCTGTGATCTGCTGGGAGTCGGAGCTGAATACGCCAGAGTCGTGGGGTCTGAATATACCAGGTACTGATAATGACGTTCAGTGTTTCATAAAAGCAACGAGTTTGTTATGATGATGTGTGTTTGATTTCGCACAGAGATGTTAATGACTAATAATAACTATCATTTTCACAGAGCTCTCTTCCTGTTGAGCAAAGGCATGGTGAGTCACATCAGTCTGTATCTTGTAAAATAATTATTTTTATGATTTATTTATTTTTTGACAGCATAATTACAATATATTTTTATTTTAATATTTTTATTTCATCATAACATATTACAAACAGTAATTCATGACAGTTGTTATTTTATGGTCATATTGAATCGGTCAAACACAGGATCCTATGAAACTCAAGCAGAAATAGTTTTTTGTCATGTTTACAAAGGAGGCAATTTTGCAGCCCTAAAAGGATTTCATGCTTAAATGATTCATTAAATTCATTCATTGTTTCCAAATACAGCTATGAAAGTAATCTGCTTAAACTTCCTGTATTTTTGGTATCACAATATGTATTATACACACTCATTTATTCAGGTTTTGCACCTGATTTGCAAAAAAGTCCAGTTATCACCTAATTTGATGATCCTGAGTTTAAAAATATCAATAGAAACTTTCAAACTTCATTTTTTTTTCTCTCACAAAATAAGAATGAAGATCTTTCACATTTTATTTATGTGTCAGCTTTAATGACTTTATCTCAAAATAACAAAAAGCTGTCAAATGTCAGAAGTTTTGAAAATATGTATTCAACATGTATCATTTAACTTAAAATATGTTTGAATACTCTATTTAATGTCAAAGAACTTCACTAAATATACAAACCAAGATAAGCTTGTTTTCCACAAATCTGACACTTTCTTTTGCAGTTTGATTGCAGTAGAAGCAGAAAACATCAGGCTTATGTTTGCGTTTGCATCTGCAATCTTAAAATCAGGATTAGGTGTAAAATAATGTCATGCATGTGAAAATGGGCCGAGAATCGATCAGATGGATGTCACAGGAATTGTGTGTTTGTTGTGATTTTTTGCTGATTGAGGGATAATACGAGACTTTTTCTCGTTATTAATGGTTGACCAAAACAAAAATGCTGTGAGATGCATCGTATTTTGTGAGGTGATAAAGCAGTGTTTTTGCAGTCAGCAGCTCAGCGTGAGTGTTGTGTTTGATTGAGCAGATGTGATGCAGGACTGTGCTGTGTGTGTTTGTGAGACGCTGCTGTTGATCTGCTGATCTGCTGTGTTTAGTTGCTGCTGATGGAGCGTAAGCTGCAGGAGGTTCATCCGCTCCTGACTCTCTGCGGGCAGATTGTGGAAACCTGGCAGGGAAACCCCATCCAGAAGGAGTCGCTGCGTGTTTTCTTCCTGGTGCTGCAGGTCACGCATTACCTGGACGCCGGACAGGTGAGAGCCGCGCGTTTCTGCTGTTGTTTGATTGATCTATACATTGTGTTTGATTGTTTGACCCGATCAGAACTGACTGCAGATGATCGTGTGTGTGTGTTTGTGTGTTTGTGTGTTTGTGCGTAGGTGAAGAGCGTCAAGCCGTGTCTGAAGCAGCTGCAGCAGTGCATCCAAACCATCTCCACACTCCACGATGATGAAATCCTGCCCAGTAACTCGGCCGATCTCTTCCACTGGCTGCCCAAAGAGCACATGTGTGTCCTCGTGTATCTGGTGAGCGTCTTCATGTCTGACATCACACGCCTATGCACACTTGCAACAGACGTGCAGTTTTTCCTGCTTTTTCCTTCACCAGTAGTGATTGAATCTGAATTTCAAGTGTTGGAAAATTAAATCCTGCTTTTAAGATTATTACAATTTTCTTTTTTTATTATTTATTTTATTTCTAAATTTACATTATTTTAATGTGAAAAAATTATCCTGTCTGAACACTTTTTTTTTTTTTTTATATTCAGTATACAGTGAGGCAAGTTTATTTATGTAGCGCATTTCATACACAATGGTAATTTAAAAAGCATTACATAAAAGGGAATTAAAATAATCAAAAGTAATCACAACAACAACAGAAAAACTGAAAATAAGAATTTTAAAATGATTAGAAAACTATTTCAAATGAGTTAGAGCAGAATAAATAAATATAAATGAATAGTAAAAATACAAATTAGTTTAATAAATAATATTATGTTTAAATATGTCATTTATTCATTTTGCATTATCAGTAGTTTTATTTTCTTTGTGCAGAATATAAATTGATCATCAACAAATTATTTCTTTAAATTTGTGGTGGAATATGAGCAGTTGTTTGCTTTTGATTTGGCGCCATTTTGATTATTTTATAATTTTGTCTTTGATTAGTTGAATATGCAAGTATTTATTAACGTTTACTTCATAGTTATTTATTTATTTAGACAAAGCAAATTAGATGGTGGAATTGTGCAAAAATATGAAAACAAGTGAGGCGTGAGGAAGTTGTGTTTTCTGTGTTGTTCTTGTTTAATGCACCTGTGTGTGTTTGTATTGATGATTTGATTGTAGTGAGAGGTGAGGTGTTTATGTGTGTGTGATGTGTGTTTCAGGTGACGGTCATGCACTCGATGCAGGCCGGATATCTGGAGAAAGCCCAGAAGTACACTGATAAGGCCCTCATGCAGCTGGAGAAGCTCAAGAGTGAGTCGCATCACACGATAAAACACACGCAGAGACTCGTGATTGTGTGTGTGTGTGTGTGTGTGTGTGATAACTGATGTTGTGATGTGTGTGTTTGTCAGTGTTGGACTGCAGCCCCATCCTGTCCTCGTTTCAAGTCATTCTGCTGGAGCACATCATCATGTGTCGTCTGGTGACGGGACACAAGGCCACGGCGCTGCAGGAGGTCTGTGTGTGTTTGTGTATTATACAGTGCTGTGATGCCGCCGCCGCCGTGTCTAACGGGTGTGTGTGTGTGTGTGTTGTCAGATCTCTCAGGTGTGTCAGCTGTGTCAGCAGTCTCCACGGCTCTTCTCCAATCACGCGGCTCAGCTCCACACGCTCCTGGTGAGACCAAACTACACAACATCGCTATCATCTCTGCTAACACATACAAACCAATACAAGTGGAGAATGATCTCATTTTTATAAAAAAAAAAAGGTCAAATTACAAAATTTGTTATAAGAATGTGATTTTGTGATTTTAAAAAAAGCATTTAAAAACAAAATCTGTTTTGCTGTTATTTTATTTCAATAACAAAAATAATATATAATTTATTATTGGCAATAGTTATTTATTTAATATTATTGTTGTTGTTGTTATTATTATTATTATTATTATTATTACAAAAATATAAAAATTACTAAAAATCATTTTAAACTGTAAAATTACAAGACTAATATTTATTGCTGCCTCAGTTGCTTTTACAGTTTTCTTAATATTTCTATTGTTGATATGTGCGTCTCATTACAAGTTTTAGATGTTTGGCACGTGTTGCATTTAAAATGAACGTGTCTGAAATACAGCAGATACAGATGGAGTTCATGTGAATTATTTACTGTGAACAGAGACGATGAAAACAGCAGATCATGAGTTGTATGTGTCGCTCATGTGGTGTTTGTGTTTCAGGGTTTGTACTGTATCTCTGTCAACTGTATGGATAACGCTGAGGCTCAGTTCACTACAGCGCTGCGGGTGAGACACACAAACACACACTGTTCTTACAAACGTGACGGACTGAGCTCATTCATTCATATATATCTCTGTGTGTGTGTGTGTGTGTGTGTGTGTGTGTGCGCGCACGCAGCTAACCTCCCATCAGGAGCTGTGGACGTTCATCGTCACTAATCTGGCGAGTGTGTACATCAGAGAGGGAAACAGACATCAGGAGGTCAGTGATCATAAAACACATTAATAATCTTCATCAGTAATCATCAGTGACTCATGATGTTCTTCTCTCTTCATTCGTGCAGCTGTACAATCTTTTAGAGCGGATAAACCCAGACCACAACTTCCCCGTCAGGTAACGCCAATCTCACACACACACACACACACACACACACACACACACACACACACACACAGACTGAAAAACAGTTGCTTTAGCAGAGGATTCATAACAGATGAATGAATCAGTGTGTAAACTTCACTTGAATTCAAAACTAAAGATTCAAAACAATTCAACTGATAAAACAGATTCAGGTTCTGCTGATTCTAATTGGAAGAGGAGCTGAAATAGTCAAGATGTGTTTATATATTAGGGCTGTCAAGCAATTACAATTTTTAATTGAATTAATTACACAGTATGTTTTAATTAAGTTTAATCTAATTAATCACAAAATAACCATCCATCAATGAAGAAATTGGTGAAGAAATTACCATCAGAAGATCATTTAAAGTCATTATTGTGTTAAATGAGAAAAGCACTGAAGACGTTACAAAGAAAGTAGCTTTAGAAAGACTTATTTTGTTTGATCATAAATAAAGAAGGTATTAGTGAGCTTTAAAAGTTGGATAATGAATTAAATTGAATATGAAACTAAAAGCACCAGTAGATGACAGTGAGTTTTAATGAGTGACTCATTTAATCGATTTGTTCAAGCATTGAACATTGAACATTGATTTGAAGCAAGTGACCATCTTTATGACTCACTGAATCTTTGGCTCACTCAATTCGTTCCAAACTGGGGATTCATTCAGTTATGAATCAGCTCTGTATGTTACTCAGAGACTCATGAATTGATTAATTTTACAACATTAACACTCTTTATTTTACTGTTATTTCTGTGAAGCTGCTGTAAATCACTCTGTACTGTATAAAGCTCTTGTGCCGGAGTTTTCCCAGCCTTCATCTCTGCTGTTGTAAACTGTAGTTTGATGTTTGTGCTGTGTTTTCAGTTCTCACTGTCTGCGCGCCGCTGCGTTCTACATCCGAGGCCTTCTGTCCTTCTTCCAGGGACGCTACAATGAAGCCAAGTGAGTTTCTTCTTCTTGCTCTCAGACCTGTTTGTGTGTGTGTGTGTTTGTCAGTGATGCTGATGATCATGCGTGTGTTTGCAGGCGTTTCCTGCGCGAGACACTGAAGATGTCCAATGCGGAGGATCTGAACCGTCTGACGGCCTGCTCGCTGGTGCTGCTGGGACACATTTTCTACGTGCTGGGGAACCACAGAGTAAATCACACACGCACACTCAAACATACTGTAGTTCTCAGCTGCTCCTCCTCAGTCCAGCGGAGCGTTTGCTCAGACGGAGCGAGTGCCGTCAGTCATGGTGTGTTTCTGCTGTGTGTTTGTTCAGGAGAGCAACAACATGGTGGTTCCAGCGATGCAGCTGGCCAGTAAGATCCCAGACATGTCTGTGCAGCTCTGGTCATCCGCTCTGCTCAAGGGTGAGTTCAGCACCACACACACACACACACACACACAATCATCTCTGCAGGTGTATGTGGAATATATATGTAGGGCTGCATGGTTTGGAAACATCTGAATTGTGCCTTTATTTATTTATTTTATTTGTGTATTAATTTGTAGGCATGCACAGTTTGGCTCTGACTTTTATTTAGATAAATAACAGTATGACTGTATAATAATAATAATAATAATAACAACAAAAATATAATTAATAATAAAAATATATTATAATTTTTTTTCAAATGGAAGTATTACAGAAAATATCCTTTCTTATGTGGAAGATGAAAGAAGGTATTTTGTAATGCTGTTTTGGTTCACAATGACTTTCAGTGAATTAACAAAAATACTATGTTACTCAAATTATCTTCTTTCATGTTCCATAGTTTGTATATAGTTTCCATAGGCCGTTGCAGCCTAAACATTTGTGTAATAAATTTTGTTGAATGAAATAATATTTCTTGCTAAAGCTACCATTTGTAATGTCTACTTGATACTCACAAAAATAGCTTTAAATAGCTTTAAATAATCTTTTTTTTTTACAGTCAAATTTATTTTGTAATTAATTAATCGAAACATGTAAATCATGTAAAATTTTTAATCGACTGACAGCCCTAATATATAAATATTGGTATACAGAAACATTGACTATTCAGACTGAGTTGATCAGAAGCTCACGTCACACGTCTGTCTGTCCAGATCTCAACAAGGCCTGCGGGAACTCCATGGATGCGCACGAGGCTGCACAGATGCACCAGAACTTCTCCCAGCAGCTCCTGCAGGATCACATCGCCGCCTGCAGCCTGCCAGAACACAACCTCATCAGTGTACGCACACACACACGTCACCTTACAGCTGAGAATGGGAAAATCAAGAGAATCTTTATTTCTAATAGTGTTTTGCATTGAATCTATAACAAATGTATATGACATCACCTGATGGCATCTTTAATGTTTGATGTGAGGAGTGTCTCATCATTCATTCCCACATGTAAATGAATGTATTTGATGTGTTTCAGTGGACTGAAGGCCCTCCTCCTGTGCAGATTCAGGCTCAGAACGGACCCACCACCAGCCTGGCCAGCCTGCTTTAAACACACACACACACATAAACACTGTACATACCGGTCCTCCTCTAACACACACACACAGACACACACACACACACTCGGGACGAGCGAGACTCTGCTGCCTTTCACCTGCATATTTCTCTCTTGTATCATTCATATTTTAACTTATTGAGTTGTTCACGGTTTACGTCTTTGGCGGTGTTCGATTGATTGCGTTCGGATCGAGGACAGACGGGGGTCAGAGGTCAAAGGTCACAGCAGATCCGTGTGTTTTAGTTCACAGCACGTTTGATCGCGTGACCGCAGTGTTTCTGTTCTGCTCCTCCTCATCTCTCTGTTTTAACGCTGTCGTCACACGTCGCTCCTCACAGACGGGTTTAGCCGTGTTCGTTAGCCTCTGATCTGGGGGTCTCGTGACGGCGCTTCAGCGAACGGCTGAATTTGTGTTAAACTCATCAAAGCTCAGAAAAATGAAGCCTGTTTTTAGAATTTAGGTCTTTTTTTTTTTTCAGGACACTTTCGATCCCTACATTCTCATTATTGTAATCTTAATTTTGTTGACATTTATTTAAATTATTTATGCATTGTGGTAGTATTTGTTGTACTTCCTTTAATTTATGCTGGTTTAAATAAATCTTTACAGTATTTGTGTTCACAGTAATGAGAGAAGAACATCAGTTCCTGTGCGAATGTGTTTATGGAAATAACATCACCGCAAAAAAAAAAAAACAGGCTTCACTTTCTTGACGGGAAATGTGACTTTTCCATTATTTTGGGCTGAAGATGGACGTGTTTCATGAGATTGACCCACATCACAGTGGGGAACTGCAGGAAGTGTATGTCATGTGACCAGCAGAGGGCGCCGCGTGTCTGGTTTCTGTTTAGTGTTTGGTCTTTAGTCTTTATTTGGAGCAGCAGCTTCACTCTCACTGTTGACTGTGAGGAGCAGAGCGGATCTCTGAGCTGTTTGATGTGTGACGACAGTCTGAACTTTTCTATGCGCTGATATTTTTACACACACGACTCGACTTTGGTCTCATTTTGTGCTCGGAACACGTTTGTTTTGTACTTGCACGTCTCATGTTTTACCCTCTGTACAAACGCTGTGAGGACAGTCTTTTCTTTTAAAGGTATTTACCTCTTTTCCTCTGTAGTTTTAACAAATACATTTATTAAATTTTGTAAAGTTTGAATATTTATATACCACATTTAACAATATTATAATCTTTGTCATTATTTTGATTTGGAATAGCCTTTGTTTGTACAAATGTTATGAAAACTCTTGTTTCTGTAGTTTATCAGACGCTTCGAACATCGGGTAGTAAAGGCTCGTTCTCGGCTCGTTCTGATCTCGGTTCAGCCGGCGCTCTTTCTAATAACTGTATTTTTAAACCCTCATATTTTCTTCTTTGTGTCTGCTTCAAAATCATCAGGATTTTTTTAAATAAAATTGGAGAAGTGTATGCAGGGTCCTGTGTGTTTTATTCAGCCATATGAAGAGTCTTTCACTAGAAACACTTCAGAGTTCAGCAGTGTTTGTGACTCCGTGTTCTAGACCACAGAAAGTGATGCAGAGTCATCTTAACATAAGGAAAAATCTGTCATTCAATGGATCCTCTGTAGTGAATGGGTGCCGTCAGAATGAGAGTCCAAACAGCTGATAAAAACATCACAATAATCCACAAGTAATCCACACCACTCCAGTCCATCAGTTCACATCTTGAAAAGACAAAAACTGAAACAAATCCATTGAGGCATTTTTAACTAAAATACAAGACTATAATCCATAACAACACTTCCTCCAGTGAAAAAGTCCATCTCCTGTTGTGTGTCACATCAAAATCCAGCCACATATTTGCAGGGTTTGTACAAAGTGCAATAAGTAAATCCACTTCACCACCTGTAATTAATCTCTGACACCATGCCATTATAGATTAATACAATCACAATCTTTTCTCAAATATTTATTACTAAATATATACTGATAAATGTAAGATTGACTGGATGTTTTCAACTGATTCCTATTGAACTGCAGCTCAAACTATTTCAAATCTAGTGAATTAAGCTACAAACTCCATCATAATGCACAATGTTTCCATCTAACATGTATTTTGAGCTGCAGCTCGTCATATTAATGGAGTGTTTCACTAGTAAACCGCTTACCTCACCTGTTCGTATATTTGTGTTGGATGTTATCTTTGGAATGGAAATATGGATATATTTTTGTAAACATCATACTTGTTTCGCTTATTTCAGTCAAACTTGTGAGCTAAGACAGGAGTAGTAATGATTCAATATTGATTCAAACTCGCGACTTTAATCAGCAAAACCAAATCGAATTAAAAGAGCCATTAATTTTTTCGAATTTCCACATCGCCAGTAATGATTTTAAAAAGCACGTAGTGATGGGTGGAACGAAGCTTTTCGAAGCTCCAAATCAGTTAACGTAAATCATTGCGTAGCAAAATGATTCACGAAGCGCCTTAAACGGATCGCGTATCGCGAATCATTCGATTTATATCGGGACAACGGAGCGGGTTCGCGAATCATTTCACGAATCGACGGATTCGCGATCCGATTCCTTAAATGATGGCTCGCGAATCATTATTCAGATCGGGACTTTGGAGCGCGGATCGCGAATCATTTGATTTAGATCGGGAATTCGGAGCGAGTTTGCGAATCATTTCACGAATCGACTGATTCGCGATCCGATTCCTTAAATGATGGCTCGCGAATCATTATTCAGATCGGGACTTTAGATCGCGAATTATTTGATTTAGATCGGGACTTCGGAGAAGGTACGCGAATCAATTTACGAATCGACTGATTTGTGAACCGATTCCTTAAATCATTTGATTTATATCGGAACTTCGGAACGGGTTCGCGAATTATTTCGCGAAATGAATGATTCGCGATTCACGATCCGATTCCTTATCTGAAATGATGGATCGCGAATCATTATTTAGAATAGAATTTTTTTAAATTAAACAATAGAAAAGATCAAACCATTAAGACAGTGCCGTTATAAAAACAAGACAAAGAAAAAATAAATAAAGTATACACAAATGCAAATCCCTTAAGAAAATTACCACTATTTTACTATAGTAAAAATGTGGTAATGTTTTTTGTTTAACCACAGTTTTACTACAAATACCATGGTTAAACTATAGTTAGCGTAGCAAAACCATTGTTCATTTGTGGTTACCACGGTTTAACTACAGTAATGTTTTTTTTTTTTTGGAGTAAGAAATGTGTTGCCAGGTTAACAAAAAAGTAATATCATTGCATACTTTACATGTGCTTCACTTTATTTTTGACATTTTGATATATTAGTATATTTTTATCTATTTATTTACTTTTTTATCATTTGAAAGAACGAGATCTGTGTTTGAAGCCCTTGAAAATCGAAAAGGTAGTGCTTGAAAAGACCTTAAATTTCATTTTACAGTATCTGTACAAACCCTGGATTTGTTTAGAGCTGTTTTGGCTTGTAAATGGTGCTTAATCTGTGCAGATTTCTCTCCCGATTCAGACCAGACCACTTTTTCACTGGAGGAAGTGTTATTATGGATTATGGACTCATATTTTAATTAAAAACGTCTTAATGCTGGATTTGTTTCAGCTTTTGTCTTCTCAAGATGTGAACTGATGGACTGGAGTGGTGTGGATTACTTGTGGATTATTGTGATGTTTTTATCAGCTGTTTGGACTCTCATTCTGACGGCACCCATTCACTGCAGAGGATCCACTGGTAAGACACTGATGGAATGACACATTTCTACAAATCTGAAAAACATACCGATTCATCCACATCCACAGACAATTATTAAAATATCACCATTTAAATATTACCTGAAACAACCCCAAATGAGGTGAATGTTCACTCAGAATGACGGACAGAAATGTGTATTTCCAAAACTTCTTTTGAGCTTTATTTGTCACAAATGTGTGCTGCAGTGCAGTGAAGTTCTCGTGAGCTGTAAATGTGAGCATTAATGGTCAAAATGCAATTATAAGAAGTTCAAAGTCAGTCTGTTCCATTAAAATGTGTAATTGTTACATTCAGACTGAATGTTGTGTGTGTGTGTGTGTGTGTGTTCAGACTGGTATCATACATGAGGTCAGTGTCACTGGACGGGTCACGTGACCGTCTTTATCTCTAATCTGCTAAGCACTGCCTGTGACACACACACACGTTATAAATGAAGGCAAAGGAAACAGACCGATGCTCATGATGCATGATGGGTAACCAGTGACACGCCTGAGCTCAGACACCCGACACTTCCTGCAAAAGAGTGGGTGGAGCTGGAGGAGTGATGATGATGAAGATGAGGAGGAGAGACCAGCTTGACCTGCTCCTCATGAATGACAAACACAAACACAAAAGACTGAACGAACAGTTTCAAGCACTGTTTCAAAGTTACTCCTGATGAAAAGCAGAGCTGCAGTCTAGATAAAGGTGAAGATAGTTTTTGTTTGAGTCTTCATCATCATCATCATCATCATCATTGCACTATTATTGTGGCATGAGGAGAAACTCCAGCTGCTGCCACTCTACTGCGCGCGCGCGCGTGTGTGTGTGCGCGTTAGGGTTAGGGTTAACCTGCTAGTGAAGCCGGTTAATGCTCTGGTTCACCTGCGCTGCAGGTCACCTGAGTTCGGGTGTGTGAGGAAGACGTCGGTCGTGATCTCGGTGATGATGGTCCCGTGCGCTCCAGCGCGCATGCTCAGTGCGGTGACGCCGCGGCTGCGCGTGTGTGTGTGCGTGTGTGTGCGTGTGTGTGTGTGCGCGAGAGCGAGCGGCGCATTATTTGGCAGCGAGGCGTCGAAGCGGCGCGGGGAGGGCGCGAGCGAGCAAGAGCGAGAGGGTTTCCCGGGATTATTCGAGTGAATTACCGGCCGAACCGCCCGGAAGAGCCGCGGTGAGAAGAACAGCGACCCGCGAGACCCGGTGAGTGACGGGAAAGAGTTCAAGAGCTCGGCGGATCCGCGCTGATCGCGAGCTGCTCCTCTTCCTCACCGACCCGAGCGGACACACACACACACTCACTCTCTCACAAACACACACACATTCACTCTCTCACACACACGGTTCGTAACTCACTAGTAAGTTAAGTAAGTCAATGATGTTCCGCTGTTGAAGCTGAAGTTCTTGAACAGTTTCAGGTTGGGTGTTTTGAGTTGATGTGACTCTGCTGTCTGTAGTTTATCATGTAAAACTGTCCGTCTGTAGCTGTGTCATAAATCACTGAGGTAAACTGAGGTAAAACTGAGGGAAACTGAGCTCAAACGGATGTAAACTGAGGCAAACTGAGGTGAAACTGAGGTAAACTTTGTCGTGTGTGAGGCGAGTTTTAGTCAGTCAGGCTTTATTTCATTCACATCGTGTCACATTTATAAACCATCGTTAATATCGATCAAACTGATCGTTTGTAAAGCGTTCAGTGCTGAACATTTCTGAAGTGTCTGAAAGAGGCTCGTGCGCTCGACTGTTATTATCCCGCAGATGTGATGACTGTGATGATGATTGACATTATTGTGATGTTTGTGCTGTAATATCAGCTGGTCTCGGTTCGGATTCGGTGCTCGTTGGGTTTCGCTGTGTTTGTAACTCCCGATGTTTACTGTATCACAATAAGAGTCCCGGGCTGCTGCCGCTGCCGCTCTTCCTCC
This sequence comes from Labeo catla, assembly GCA_012976165.1. NCBI lineage: Eukaryota > Metazoa > Chordata > Actinopteri > Cypriniformes > Cyprinidae > Labeo > Labeo catla. The sequence continues at coordinate 198,793 of VONZ01000952.1, forward strand.
TCCGGTCGCGCTCATCCTCCTCTTCCTCATCTTAAAGCGGAACGCGCACATTTAGCGCTCGTGCACTTCATTCACTCGCCGAAAGTGTTGAAGCGGTTCGTCAGTTTGACCGTGAGTTTATAACAGAGTGAAATGAGCAGGAGATCGCAGAGGGAAAAAAAGACTCGTGTTTGATGCGTCTGTATATGTGACAGCTTTACCTCAATCATTCATTGGACAGCTGCACGTCACTCGTGCATATGACACGCATGACAGCCGTACGTCACTGACTGAACACAAACATACTTGACGCTATCAAGGCAAGTACTTTACATTAAACATACGAGTGACTTCATTAAATAATTTAAATTAATTTAATTCACAGTTTAAGCTCAGAGATTAAAAAGAAAATAAGTAAAAAATGTTGAAAAGTAAATAAAGGGAAAAAAATAAATATATAGATATACTTTACTGTCAGACTTTAAGTCTGAAATTTTTCTTGCATAACAGTATGTTTGTTGCACACTCTTTACAAACACGATTCACAAACATAAACACAACAAATACAATATAATACAAAAATTTTTTTTTTTAATTTCACTCGATTAAATATTGGGACTTTAAATCGACGATTAGATGGTAAATAAAGCAACATTAAAAGGAACGTGAGAGAATTTAAACCACATAAGTGTCATTTATGACCTTTGACCCCATCAAGTATTTTAAACCTGATTAGTCTTGCTTGATTATTCTAATTATGCAGCTACAGTTTTAGGCCAAAGTTTGGGAACCCTTTGCAGAATCTGTGAAAATGAGAATACTTTTAACAAAATAAGAGATATCATACAAAATGCATGTTATTTTCTATTTAGTACTGTCCTGAGTAAGATATTTACATAAAATGTTTACACGTAGTCCACAAGACAGAAAAAAAGCTGAAATTATTAAAATAACCCCCTTGGTTCTTAATACTGTGTGTGGTTACTTGGATGATCTTTTGTGATGATTGTTCATGAGTCACTTGTTTGTTCTGAACAGTTAAACTGAGCATTGTTCTTCAGAAACGGGGGGGTGAAAACTTTTGAACAGGGTGAAGATGTCCAAATTTTTCTTATTTTAAGTAAGTATAATTTTTTCCATTTAGTACTGCTGTTCGGAAGCAGCAGAAGATACTTGCATGTTTCCTGGAAGACAAAGTACAATTTACCTTGGTCTTCAAACGTTTTTACTTCCTTTTTTTGAACCTTTTTTAATAGTTGTGTTTGAGTTTCTCACTTGTCCTCAGTGTGAAAAGATGGATCTGAAAATCATACAGTCACTGCTGAAATGGGTTCAAATACACAAAAGATGTTGTAAACCGAAGAATCTGCAGGACCTGGAGGATTTTTCTGTAGAACAGTGCTCAGTTTAACTGTTCAGAACAAACAATGGACTCATGAACAACCATCACTAAACAAAAAAACATCATGCAGGTAACCAAACTTTTGAAGGGGTTATTATAATAATTTCAGCAATTTTTTTTGGTCTTGTGGACTATATGTAAACATCTTTTATGTAAAATATCTTACTCAGGACAGTACTAAATAAAAAATGACATGCATTTTGTATGATCTCTCTTATTTTGTTTAAATTATTCACATTTTCACAGATTCTGCGTAAATCTGTATTTGTGTTTAATTGTTTGTATTGAGCATTTTTGATTGTTCAGACGTATGAATGTGACACTGGCTCTGATATATATCTGAAACACAAAATAAAATCAAGATGATATAGCCTGATCTGAATTTGGAGGATCTTTCATATCATTATACATCATCCAGCTATAAATATCTGCTCTGTCATAAAGCATTAGATCAGTATGGATGACTTTATATAAAGCTAATTTGAAACTACACTGTAAAATATGATTTTTTTTTTCTAAGTCATAAATAAATGTGTTTATTGGAGCATATTTTACAAGAAAATACAATTTCAGTTTTTCCGCTTAAAAGTTGTTTAATTTAGTTTTAATTGCCATTTCTTGTAATTATTTGTGAAATTTACTAGCAAGTGAAAATGGTTTCTAAGTTAAATTTCTTTCCAGTGTATTTATTGTGAAATGTGCTACACAAATAATTGTGATTTGACTCGAGGTGCCAGTTTAGACGTGTGTATGTGTGTTTACCCACACATCTGGACAGGTTCTGCATTTTCATGTTGCTTGATCTGCTTCTCTTTGCTTGGAAAGAAAGCTGCATGACGTTTGTGGTGATGAGACTCTTTCAGCCGGTCAGAATCACAGAATCACTGTCTGGGTCTTTGTGAGCCGTCGTGTCACGTGACAGTGCTGTGATGTGAGTGACCCGCAGGACGTCCATCTGTTCGGCCCTTTATAGGTGTCTGCAAACCGCCTGCGGGAAACACCGTAGACGTGATCTTGTTTCATTAGGACTTGCTTACAAACTGTAGTCTGTTCGTGAACACACATTACATGAGGACCGTGTTAGTTATGTAATCTATTAGTCTACACATTTTAGGTCTTATTAAAATTAGTTTCTGTTTTGATTATTCTTAGATTACTGTTGATCTAACTTCTTTGTTTTTGAGTGTATTAAAGTTATCAAATGTTGCAGATCTGTGGTTTGTGTGTGCAATTCCACAAATCTTAAGAATTTCTGAATGTATGTTAGCAGTAGGTTTTTTTTTTTATTTTTAGAAAATAACATTTAAAAGATTAAAAAAAAAAGAGGAGAATCACTTAGATTGATTAATTTACTGCCATTTTAATATAGTTAAGTAAAATAATAAAATGTAACTGATCTAATGTATAATTTAATTGGAGGTATTATTTTTTGGAATCTGATTGTGTATTCCAGATTACATGTAATCAGTTATTACCCATTTATTATGGTGTCTGAAGGTGAATTTTTTTTTTTTTTTCTGTTAGATGTTACTGTGGTGATAGTGACGATTAGGACGATGTGCCGTTATCACACAAAACGTGTAAAGTCCTTTTCACACAAAAGACAATAACAATAAACTTTGAATTATTCTAATTTAATGAATGGGGAAGTTCACAATACAACTGTAATGCTAACGACACAATGATATCCTGGACTCATTTTCAGAATTATTTTTTTTCTAGCTGATGAACGATAAAAACGTCGGCAGCCAATCAGAATCCACCCGTGTTCAAGCTTGCGCTTATCATAAACAGAACAATGTCATCCATTGGTGTGGACACTAATGTGCTTATCAGGCTTTGTCTAATATGGGCTTTAACTCAAGGCCTTTTGTATTAAAGTCAAGATGAACCGTTACAACGCAGTTTGCTTTCAATATATTTACAGGGATTATAATGACATGCTTTTATTTTAGTTTGTTCTGAAAAGAAGCAATGTTATGTTTTATGTTAATGTTCAGATCATACTGTTGTTCTTGAAATAAGAGTAAACTGATGCATTGAAATGAATTGATTCAGAAACAGATGCTGATGTAAACGAGTCATTGGTGTTGAATTGATGATGCGTCACACTCAGAAATGTAGGGCTTGACATTATCCATAAAGAATCAATTAGATGGTGAAAAGCGTCTGTATAAGCAGGTCTTTGATGAATGAGGGATTGATGATGTCAGCTGAAAGGAAAGTCATTTCAGAGGTGGAATGAGTTATTCATATTTAGTAACTTGACTAAAATGTGTGTGTGTGTGTGTGTGTGTCTCCGATGTGTGAACATCTTTGTCGGTTCATGCGATTCTCCCTTGTGTGTTGAATCCTCCCCAGAGATTCAGAATCACTTGGTGCGTCTGACCGTGTTTCTGCTGAGACTCGTCTTGGGTTTGCTGCTGTTTGTTTTGATGTTCGGTGGCTGCTGATGCTGGAAGCATCTGTGTTTGTTGTCCGTTGCCATGACGTTATGATGCTGAAGCCGTTGCTCGGGTGACGGAAAGCTCGTACACCAAATCGCATACAGTGAGACCCAGAAAAAAAAAATTTCAACCTGTAATGTGACGCTCAGGCTTGTTTAGATATGACATGAGCTGCTGGACGTTATGTAGATGTTTTTGTCTGACAGATTTTAAGTTGTCGTTACTCAACTGCGTGGCATTTGCATGAGCTGGTGGCAAACCACAGCTGCAGATCTCAGGCCTGATGGGAAGCGTGTCGGTGTGAATCATCACATTCTAGTGCTTTGCTTAGAGTTTACCGACACTAGTGTTGATCAGGACACTTTAACCCTTCGCTGGCTGTGTTTACATCTAGAGACTCTCACACATGCATTTATCATCACTGCTGATCTCATCATGTCACAATGATTATTTTGCACAAATGAAGCCTTTTTAAATTCGTAGTTCAGCCATTACGGCATCATTTACTCACCCTCATGTCTTTCTAACCTCTTCTTATTTATTGGATATTGTGAAAAATGTCTTAGGTTTTTGTGTCCATACAGTGAAAGTCAATGGGGTCCAATATTGTTTGGTTCCCCGTGTTCTTCAGAATGTCTTTAGTGTAAATGTTGACAGAATAATGATCTCTGACTGAACAATGCATTTCAGAACCATTAAGATAATTTTGCATTATGAAACACATTTTAGTCTTCATGTACAGAATGTGGGCATGTTTTTGACTCACAGGGACGTCTTTGGCTCATAAATGAATCGTCTGCTGGTTTGTGAAAGTGCAGCGTGTTTGGCGTCTCTGTTCAGTCAGCGATTCTGATTCAGAATCACGTGTTCCTTCAGGAGCAGAAGGAGATGCGTCTTCCTCTCTATCTCTCACACACACACACACACACACACACACACACGGACGGACAGGCACGTAGGTCACGCTCAGCGTTTAGCGAGTGCTGTAGGGGAGGTCATTACATCAGACGCTATAAATACACTGTGCACAGACACTTCCTGTGGCCTGACGTGAGCGTGAGCCCTGCAGAGACACTGACTCTATGCATATCTGGAGACACAGAGGTCAGAGGTCATCATTTGGCTCTGTCCCAACTCTAGTCCGCTCCCTATTAAAGCAGCATCTTCACTGAGGCAGAACCGGATTCACAACTGATTTAAATAACACTTAATTCAGTTTGATGTTAACATGACGTCAAACTCATGACGTGACACTCTAATGATCATAAACATACACATTAGCACAAACACTGGCTGTTTTTTATTAGACTAAACTATTACATGCTGTAATTTCCAACTTTATCCTCATGCATACAGTAGTACACTTGCATAAAGCTATTCACTGCTGCTCAATAGTTTGGGATCAGTAAGATTTTTAATGGTTTTTGAAGACGTTGTGTTCATTTGATCAAAAATACAGGAAAAAATGTAATATTGTGAAATATTTTTACGACGTAAAACAATGCTTTTCTATGTTAATGTACATTAAAATTTAAGTTTAAGTTTAAGTATCTGTAATTTAATTTGAATTTTCAGCATCATTACTCCAGTCTTCAGTGTGACATGATCATTCAGAAATCGTTCTAAGATGTTGATTTATTTTCAGTGCTGGAAACAGTTGTGTTGCTTTATATATATTTTTTGGAACCTGTGATACTTTTTCCCAGGATTGTTTGATCAATAAAAGGTTAAAAAGAACAGCATTTATTTAAAATAGTATGTTTTTTTTAAAAACAATATACACTACTGTTCAAACGTTTGGGGTCAGTAAACTTTTTTTCTTCCTTTTTTTTTTGAAAGAAATTAATACTTTTATTCACCAAGGATGTGTTAAATTAATAAAAAGCCATAGCATAGATTTGCATTGTTAGACAAGATTTATATTTTGAATAAATGCTGTTCTTTTTAACTTGTTATTCATCAAAGAATCCTGAAAAAAAGAATCACAGGTTCCAAAAAAAAAATATTTGTCAGCACAACTGTTTCCAACACTGATAATTCTAATAATAAATCAGCATATTAGAATGATTTCTGAAGGATCATGTGACACTTAAGACTGGAGAAACAACCGATGGAAATTCAGCTTTGCATCACAGGAATAAATTATATTTTACAGTATTTTGAAATAAAAACCATTATTTTATATTGTAATAACATTTTGCAACATTACTGTTTTTTTTTTTAATCAAATAAATGCAGCCTTGATGAGCATAAGAGACTTCTTTAAAAAAAAATTACAAGTTTTACCGATCCCACACTTTTGAACGGCAGTGCATGTGTGTATATATATATATATATATATATATATATATATATATATATATATATATATATATATATATATATAATATATAGCAAATCTCAACTGCTTGATTGTTTATATTGTCACAAAATGTAACTGATATCATCCAGCTTTAATCTGATAAATGCAATTAAAAGCTGTAAAGATATTATGATATCATAAACATAACGTTATGGTTTTCTGTAAAGCTTGTATTGTGAAAATACTTACAGAAATTTCAGTATTAATAATAGTGAATAAAATAATATCCTTCTTAATACTTAGTATTAATAAGGATAATATTCAGAATTAAAAAAGTATATTTATATTGTTTTTTTTTTCATAGAGCTTGTTGCAGTGCATTCTAGTATTTGGCAAGGTACAGCAGTCCTGGAGCGCCTGTGACGCCTTCAGATGCTCCCTATGTAGGCAGCTCACTGGAACAGAGCTGTGTGTGTGTGTGTGTGTGTGTGTGTGTGTTGTTTGTGTGTGTGTGTGTGTGTGTGTGTGTGTGTGTGTGTGTGTGTTTGTGAGCTCACACTCTGGTGCTCATCTGGTGCTGTGCAGCGGATGTGGTGTTTTTGAGCTCACTGATTTGAGGGGCTCATGTAGTTCACGTCACACATCAGTGCAGGAAACCCTGGCCGTCATGTTCTCAGGTCACAGTAAACCACTGACATTTGCAGCGCTGCCATCAGTTTATCCCATTATAACAGGCCTGTGTGTGTGTGTTTATGTGTGGGTTGTGCAGCTCAAACGCGCTGGAGAAACAACTGATGAATCAGATCAAGGTTTAGTCTGGAATCAAGCAGGAACAGATTTACTAGATTCATTGGGCAGCTGATTTCTACATTACACCAACATGATCCTTTGGTCACATGATTGAGAATCTGATCAACACTAGAGTTAAAATTCTACAATTTTTAAAATGTTTTTAAAGGAAGTCTTTTCTGTTCACTAAGGCTATATTTATTTGATCAAAGACACAAAAACAGAAATATTATGACACTTTAAATCAGCTGTTTTCTATGTGAATATCTGTTAAACTGATACATTTGATTTTTCTGCATTCACAGATGATTAGAAAGAACAGCATTTATTTGAAATTGAAATCTTTTGTAACATTATAAATGTCTAAACATGACACTTTTGATCAATTTAATGATGACTGAAACTCTTCATTTCTTTCAAAAAACAACTTTTGAAGTGCTGCGCTCTGATTGGATGAATCGCCAGATCCAAATATTCTCCTGCAGTCGGTCACTGGCGTTTGAGCTGAACGTGTTCATGTTCATTACGGGTTTATCCGGTTAGTTGTCCTGGTCCTCGTGGTTAGTTTGATCTATTTAATGATTGAGTTCAGTGAAACAATCAGTCAGAATGAGTGTGTGTTTCTGTCAGTTAATTGTTTGATTGCTGGTAATTAGTTACATGAGATATGCTGGTCTGTCCTGCACACACTCACTCAGGCCCACTCAACCGTGTATGTTTGTGTGTGTCAGCCACAAGGGATGTGTAACACAACACCACTGCGCCATTTTATCGCCTGCAGACTCCAAATCCATCCACCGCGGTGGTCACGTGACCTCTGGTACTGCTCTGATTGGTCTGTTTCAGTTATTAAGCAAAGGAAAGTGTGTAACAGCATGAGGAGTGAGTCAGTGCTGCGCTGGAACGCTGCGGTCAGAGTGATGATGAGCTGGAGCACAGATGAAGACGGGATCGGTGTGAGGATGGACTGAAACAGTCTTCATCTTCAGATCCTGTCCAAACACACTTAGACCAGCGATTGATGAATCTGCATGGGCTAATATGAGTTTGCTCAGCAGTATCTGACACCACACGACTTTAAGTGTTGACGTCTGTGTTGTTTGTTTACCGCTGCAAGATTTGTTACTATGGTTACCGCTGAGTTCAAAGTCACTCCTGTATTCTGTGCACACACGCACGATAATCCAGATTCACTTAAGCTTTAAAAAGTGATTGTTCGCACTAAAACTTTGCACTTTTTTATTTACAAACATATTTTAAAATTCTGTTTTTTTAGATGCATTTGGACAATGAATGAGGACTGAGGCTGTCAAACATTCAAAAAGAATATAAAACGCCATCAGGAAACATAGAAATGGCGCATGTGACTCCAGATCTTCTCATCCAGCTGCTGGAAGTGATTGAGAACTAGCACTAACTAGTGGTCTGCAAGACAGAGCGAGGGTTTCCCACCTCAGCCCTCAAAGGGTTAACTCTCGTCTTCTGTCTCTCTCTCTCTGTCACACACATACCGGTTCCAACCGGTTCTCAGGAAAGTGCGTCGTGTGGCCCATGGAATCCTGGGAAGGGTCGTGTGTGTGTGTGTGTGTGTGTGTGTGTGTGTGTGATGTCACTGGTGGAAGAGAGAAAACAACTCGAGTCAGCTTTCCATTATCTGTGCGTGCGTGCACGCGTGTGCATGTGTAAGAGTGTGTGTGTGTGCGCGTGTGTGCGTGTGCCTCTTCCTGTCATACAGGAAGTGTGCTGATGAGAGTGTGCCGTGGCACTCCTGCAGGAATGAGCTCATGCAGGTTTTCTTTCTTTGTCGTTGAAACTTCCTGTCGAGCATCACGGACCCACTGACCTCTGGTCAGCGATCTGATCTGAATAATGACGCTCTTGGCTGTAGAGATTCATGAGTGATGAGCATTTATTTTCCTGTTTCTTACACGCACAAACTCGCACACATATCGTTATTAACCTGGTTAATGTAATCCTGTGTCACACTAATTCTGGATTCAGGTTTTCAGATTTTACACTTGCATTCCTTCTCGTTTGCATATTTGAGGTTAACATTGGGCGATTGCGTCACATGACCCGTTTCTCCATCTGTGCTCACTGGAACATGTGACAGAAAACAGACTGATGTCAGATCAGTATTGTTAGTTGTCTATTGACACTGAACACACATGAATGTTTCTGTGACTGTTCATGAATATTTAATGAGGCACCGTTTGATTGGTCGTCTGTTCCTAAACAGCTCAAATTCAGAGAAACTGTGAAACTTGCAATCAATCAGTGCGTTAGTGTAAATTATAATTAGAGGCTGATCCCAGATCAGAACGGTGAAGGGTCATGATCAATGTTGGGAAAAGTTACTTTTAATATTAATGCATTATAATATTGTGTTACTCCCTAAAAAAGTAACTAATTATATTACTTGGATACCTTTTACAGAAAGTAATGTGTTACGTTACGTTTGGATTACTTTTTTAAATCTGTGTAGGACTTGCTTGTTTGTTTTGATATAAAAAGTTAAATTTTTGGCAAATGTAAAAGCCCTTTGGCACCAGTAGTGAAAGGAATCAGCCTCAGGCTGAAGGAAAAGTAAATTCACATCTGTACATTAGAATGCAGAAGAAGAAAGCTCAACACTCTTCAGCAGTTCAATAAAGAGCAAATGTTAGTTTATCTTGAGTAATGTTTGCTTATTAGTATTGTTGAATTGGTTTATTGAAGGTCAGCAGCAAAAACACTGGATAATAAAATGGCAAGGCAAAGTTTATTTATATTGCACATTTCACACACAATGCTAATTCATAATTTTCATAGTTTGCTTCATATTCTGAGTTGAATTTCACTGTTTTTATTCATTTTAAGGAATACTGAATCTGTTTTTTTGTGAGTGAGATGAGTAAACACAGTTTCACACACAGTTTATTCTAGAACTGAAGTAAAATCTTACTCCTGATTTCTCTCCACATGTGGAGCTTTCAATCAATAAACAGGGAAACACAAAGTAACTCGGCTATTTTTTTGTAAATTAATTAAGTAATGTGTTACTTGGAAAAATAATCTGATTACGTAACTCTCGTTACCTGTAATGCGTTTGCCCCAGCGCCACAAGTGATGATGCACTTCCATAATGCGGATGATTTTGTGTTCAGGTGCGGTGATGTCTGAGGACGCGGTGCGGCAGACGCGCAGTCAGAAGCGTGCGCTAGAGCGGGACTCTTTGCCCGCGGACGGTAAGCGGCTGAAGCTGGATGGCGTGGAGCGCTCCCGATCGGAGACGGCCGTGGCGGTCCAGTCCTCTAGCATCCTGAAGGCCACCATCAAAGTGGAGGTGCAGACGGGAGACGAGCCCATGGACATGAGCAACACGTGAGGAAGCTTTACATGACATTAGCGTGTGTGTGTGTCTACAAAACATAAGCCTACTTCACATGAGTGACCAACATTCAGTGCAATACAGCCTCTGCAATATGGAAAAACAAAAAAAGAACAGGATGAAGATGAACTAACCCATGTTCAGATCAGTGAGTTTGGTTCAGTAGATTGAGATCGGTGTGTTTGGGTCACTGGATGTTCTGAGTGATCATCATGTTTCATTCATTTGTGATTGTGATGCTGGTGTCCCATAGTTTCGGACTTTCCTCTCACATCTCATGTGATGAGTGCAGAATACAAGACAATGATTAAACGTTAAAATCACTCAGCTGCAAACCTGTGTCCTGCTCTGTCCCATCAGCACATCAGTCTCTGTGTTTACACTGATCTCTCAGAGTTTGGGGTTGGTAAGAGAGTCTCTTCTGCTCACCAGTGCTGCATTTATTTGATCAAAAATAAGGTAAAAATGTGAAATATTATTAGAATTTCAAACAGCTGTTTTCTATGTGAATATCTGTTAAACTGTAATTTGTTTTTGTAATCAAAGCTGAATTTTCAGCATCATTACTCCAGTCTTCAGTGTCACATGATCCTTCAGAAATCATTCTAATATGCTGATTTGCTGCTCAACAAACATTTCTGATTATTAGCAATGTTGAAAACAGTTGTGCTGCACAATATTTTTGTGGAAACCGAGATACATTTTATTTTTTAGGATTCTTGAGAAGAGGGTTTGGTCAGGTGAGGATTTAGATGATCAGGGCATCCTGGGAAAGGATTCCCACAATTCCACAGCTGTTGTGAATATGACTGGCATTATGATATGACTGATTCCTCATAGAGAGAGTTTGCTGTTAATGAATCTGCTTTAATAGATGCTGCAATCATGCTGTGGGATCAGCTGTGTGTGAAACAGGAAGTTGTGTTTGTGTCTGAGACCAGGATGTTTGTTTTCATGATTTTCTTGTAATTTACAGTCAGGTTTGACGTGTGTGTGTGTGTGAGAGAGAGATTTTGTGTGTGTGTGTGTGTGTCCGTCCTGTCCCCTCCCCCCAAAGTTTCTCCATTTTCTGGCAGCACCTGAACGCTCCTTCACTTCACAAAATGAAGGCCATGTGTCACTAACCGGTTCCAGCCGGCTGGTTGTCATGGTTTCCAGTAGGGGAGGGGGAGGGGTGTCACATGACATCAGCAGAACATGCGGTGGGTCACGTGACGTGTGTTTAGTTGGGTGATTAATGCACAGGAAGAGTCTGATCTCACACAAAGACAGTCTCCTCTCGTTGGAGTCCAGAACTCTGTGTGTGTGTGTGTGTGTGTGTGTGTGTGTGTGTGTGTGTGTGTGTGTGTGTGCTTCAGTGATCAGCGGCTGAACCGTGTGTTTACAGGCCCGTGTAAATCCTTTCTCAAACTCCTGCTGATCATGTGTGATTCTGTTGGTTTCCCAGCATCACCAGCGTTCAGATCCCACATTGTTCACATGCTGCAGTTTGATTTGTGTGACTGAGCTCAAATGGAGGAAGTTTGTGTCTGAACACTCACTCCGCTTTCGCTTTCACTTTATATTCACCAGTATATATTATCTATATTCACCTCATCTAGCTTTCTAATAAATTATGAACTGCTTTTGTTCTTCTTCTGTAAGTCACTTTGGACAAAAGCATGTGTAAAGTGCATACGTGTGCAATATGTGTTCCTCATTAAGCTAATGATTAATTTAATCATAAAAATTTACATTTAAAAAACAAACAAACAAACTAAAAAAAAACCCATCAACATAAAACATCTACTATAAGATGAAGGATTTTTCACCTGCATGTCATGTGACCATTGAGCAATATCAGAGAACCATGAACATTTGAATGTTTTGAATACTGAAATAATCGTTTAAAATCTCGAGAACATACAGTATGTGACTCTGCAGCACAAAACCAGTCTTAAGTATCACAGGTTTGTAGCAATGGCCAAAAATACACTGTATGGGTCAAAATTATCTGTTTTTCTTTTATGCCAAAAATCATTAGGACATTAAGTAAAGATCATGTTCCATGAAGATATTTTGTAAATTTCCGACTGTAAATATAGTAGTTAACTTTTGAAGTTGTTTAAAAAGAGTTAATCAAAGTTGTTCTAAGACAAGAACGGGTATTGTTTTGGTTTTAGCATAACTTTGAGAGGTTCTGATCCACTTCATATGTTGACTACTGTATGTCTAAACTTAGTTTTTGATTGGTAATATGCATTGCTAAGAACTTTATTTGGACAACTTTAAAGGTGATTTTCTCTCTCTCTCTCTCTCTCTCTCTCTCTCTATATATATATATATATATATATATATATTTCTCAGATTCCAGATTTATCAGATTTTCTAATAGTTGTGACTTGATCAAATATTGTCCTATCCTAACAAACCATACATCAATAGAGAGCTTATTTATTCAGCTTTCAGATAATGTTTAAATCTCTCTTTTTCTTTTTCTTTTTTTTTTTTTTTTTTTAAAAAACTGACCCTTATGACTGAGTTGTGGTTCAGGGTCACATATTTGAGTGTAAATGGGTTTGATTGTGAAGAAATATTGAGGAATCACAGGTTCACTGTACTGGAGATGTCGTGGAGAGTCTTTTAGCCTACAGTGACTTTTGTGAATTGGTTTGTTGGTGATTCATAGAAAGTTTTTAAAGAGCTTAAACAATCAAACCTGCTTCTTTTCTGAAGACACGTATGTTCCAGTGTGTTCCAGTGCTGTAACATGATGATACACACTGGTCATTTATCAACACGTAATAACATAATTTCATGCAGAAATTTACTTTAAAACATTTTTTTTTCAAAATGGCCAAGGTTTATCCTTCTCATTGTTTGTTATTCTGAGACACACAAACTCAGATCTCAGGAGCTTCAGAGTTTCAGTCCATGTTCCTCAGACACGAGCAGAGGTTCATTTGCTCTGATCCATCAGCACTTCAGCTCTCCTCCTCCTCCTCCTCCTCCTCATCATCAGTGACGGGTGTGTAGAGTTCGTGAGTTTGTGTGTGGATGTCCTGATGATGGATGACACTGATGAAACTGCTTTCGTTGAATTAGTGATGTTTACTAATCACTCGTCACTAGTACTGCAACTGTTAGTTAGAGTTGAGCGTTTGACTCCTCAGGTCACATGTGTTGTTGAGGAGCGTGTGCTGTGATTTTTATTTTTTTCCCATCTGTCCTTTGCTGCGTGTGAGGACACAGTAAGAGACGTTTGGCTTGTTTGACCGCAGTCATGTGACCACTGCTCCTCTGAGCTCACAGCTGATCGGATTATTTCCTATCTGCCCCCCTCTAGTGGACGACAACAGCACTGATCGATCTCATCACTGACCAGCACACAAACCCCAAACACTACTAGTTCACACAGTACTGCAGAATTAGTTACAAATTCAGTCAATTACTGATTAAAAATTTCATTAAAAATAGTATAGTCAGTAATGTAATTTTGGACTACTTCTGGATTACTTTTGATGTACATCGTTTATCACATAGACTTTAATCAGATAATTTTGTAAAATATTCATTGTGGAATAGGGTTAAAAAGGGGTGGACAATTTCCTGAAAATTTCTGGAAACTTTCCAAAATATTCTGAAAGTTTCCAACAAAAAAAAAAAAATCCTGATTTCTGGAGAGGTTTAGAAATTTTCCAGAACTGGTCTGCCTTTTTGCAACCCTATTTTGTTAAATATATAATATATTCTATATAAAAAACTTCAAACCATATATAAAAATTAGAAAAAAAAAAAAAAAGAAGAAAAGAAAATATTTAAAATAAATGTTTAACAACGTGTGTTTGATTGCAGTTCGGTGAAGAGAGAGCCGAGGTCTCCGTCGCCCGATGATGTGATCGTTCTGTCGGACGAGGCGCCCAGTCCACAGGTGAACGGAGGAAATCACCTCAAAGAGCTGGACACGGATCTGCTGATGGTAAACACGTGACCTTTGACACGAGTAACGACACATTCACACGTTACGGGTCGTGTTGAACAGAGATTGTGTTTGTATACCAGCGCTTTCATAATGGAGTCATTTCTGTTGTGCATTGTGTAATTGTGTGTGTGTAGAGGAGTTCTCCAGAGGAGCGCGAGCACGTCATTAAGCAGCTGAAGGAGGAGCTGCGTTTAGAGGAGGCCAAACTCATCCTGCTCAAGAAACTCAGACAGAGTCAAATACACAAAGAATCCAGCGCACAGAAGGTACGACAAAATCAACAAAAATGAGCTTAAACTGACACTGCAGCCATGCAGAATCTCAGCCTTGACCTCATGTGACCTCGTGTGCCACTGACCTTTAGTAGCACAGCTGATGATTTGGATACATGGAGGTCAAACAGTGTGAAAGGAGTTAAACTGACCGAGTTAATGATGCTGGTTATTCTGTTGTGTCTCCATCAGCCGGCGGCTCCTGTGCCCAGCGCTCCTCCTCCTCTGGTGAAGGGATCTGCTACTGGGAAAACCACACAACCTGTGAGTCCATGAAACACACACACACACACATACATGTACACACATACACAAACTCACTCACAAAAATACACAATATGTCTGTGCTGTTGCTGATCAGGTGATCTCTGCTCGGGCTTCTGGGACGGTGATTCCTCCTCCGCTGGTGCGCGGCAATCAACTGTCCAAACACGGCTCGACCGGCGCTCAGATCATCATGCCTCCGCTGGTCAGAGGAGCTCAGGTGCGTCACACACCTGCCGTCGGTCTCATTATTACCTGTGTGAACGTTCGGTGACGCTTGTCTCTTGCGCCGCAGTCGATCTCGGTGTCGCCGCAGCAGATCTCCAGCCTGAGACAGCAGCAGAACTCGTCTTCGGGTCCTCCTCCCCTGCTCCTCGCTCCCAGAGCCACGGTGAGCAGCGTCGGGGGACAGAAGATCATCCAGCCCGGCCTCATACGCATGACCACCATCCCCAGCACCGGCCTGCTGGTCAGCATCAACCAGGTGTGTGACGCCGCCTCCGTCGGTCTGTCGGTGCACAACTCACTAGTGATTTAATACAGGGTTCGTACAAGGTGCTTGAAGAACTTGAATTTGACTTTTGGACATTTCAGGCCTGGAAAACCCTTGAAAATGGCAATATTCCTAAAGAGGTACTTGAGAAGTGCTTGAATTATTGAAAGACAATGTGCCTATGAAATAAGGGTTTCATTTTTTTCAATAAGCACATCAATTTCACGCAAAATTAACACTGCACATTATAATCCGTCTAATATACTCATAACTCACTGACTCTGTCCCGCAGGCCACCGGCTCAAACCTGAAGGCCGGGTCGGGCGTGTTGAACGCCGGTCAGTCTCCAGACGGTCGTCAGGCGGCCAAACTAGCGCTGCGCAAACAGCTGGAGAAGACGCTGCTGGAGATCCCACCGCCCAAACCGCCCATGCCGCAGCTCAACTTTCTGCCGTCGGCGGCCAATAACGAGTTCATCTACCTGGTGGGGCTGGAGGAGGTGGTGCAGAACCTGCTGGAGTCTCTGGGACGAGGTTTGGATCAGCAACGCCCTTCATACAGTCACACGTACACTACCGCTCAAATGTTTGGGATCAGTAAGACTTGTAATGTTTTTTTTAAAGAAATCTCTTATGCTCATCAAGGCTGCATTTATTTGATCAAAAAATACAGAAAAAAACTGTAATATTGCAAAATGTTATTACAGTGTTATAATATTGTTTTTTTTTTGAATATACTTTAAAATATAATTTATTCATGTGATGCAAAGCTGAATTTTCATCAGCTGTTACTCCAGTCACATGATCCTTCAGAAATCATTCTAATATGCTGATTTATTATTAGAATTATCAATGTTGGAAACAGTTGTGCTGACAAATATTTTTTGGAACCTTTGATTCTTTTTTTTTTTTTTTTCAGGATTCTTTGATGAATAACAAGTTAAAAAGAACAGCATTTATTCAAAATTTAAATCTTGTCTAACAATGTAAATCTCTGCTATCAATTTTCATTAATTGAACACATCCTTGGTGAATAAAAGTATTAATTTATTTCAAAAAAAGAAAGAATAAAAATACTGACCCCAAATGTTTGAACAGTAGTGTTAACCTTTTATTGATCAAAGAATCCTGAAAAAAAGTATCCAAAAAAAAAAATTAAGCAGCACAACTGTTTTCAACACTGATATTAAATCAGCATATTAGAATGATTTCTGAAGGATCATGTGACACTGAAGACTGGAGTAATGATGCTGAAAATTCAGCTGCGCATCACAGGAATAAAATATATTTTAAAGTATATTAAAATAAAAAACATTATTGTATATTCTAATAACATTTTGCAATATTACAGTTTTTTTTCCTGTATTTTTGATCAAATAAATGCAGCCTTGATGAGCAAAAGAGACTTTAAAAAAAACATTACAAGTTTCACTGATCCCAAACTTTGGAGCGTCAGTGCACACCGCCTTATACAGAGAGTTTCATACCACTGCACAGTAATAAACAGAAAGAGAAACCGTGTTCTTCAGTTAGAAAACAATAAGTTTAGCTCTAAAACATCCATTCTGACTATAAATCGTGTTTTTGTGTGTTTTTGTGTGTTTTTGCGCGTGCGGTAAGCGCGTGCAGCGTGTGCGTGTGTGTGTGTGTGTGTGTCAGGTAAGCAGGGTCTGTACGCGGGTTTGGTGGTCAGCGGTGGAGAGCCGTCCTGCTGCTCTCAGTGTAAGACGGACTTCACCTGCCGCTGGCGTCAAGATAAAGGCGGAGCCGTCATGTGTGAGCAGTGCATGTCGTCCAATCAGAAGAAGGTGCTGAAGGCCGAACACACCAATCGTCTGAAGGCGGCGTTCGTCAAGGCGCTTCAGCAGGAGCAGGAGCTCGATAAGCGTGTGCTGCAGCAGGCCACGTCCCCCGCCTCTTTATCATCATCATCCTCTCACGGGATGAAGGTCGATCAGGTCAAAGCGCGCTCCTCCTCTTTAGTTCAGCAGACGCAGGGACGCTCCGTTCAGACCGTGAGCCGCCACATCGCAACCATCAAACAGGTGAGGCGTCGCAGCTGCGTGTCCGTCGTTCTGAGGTCGTTCTGAGGTCGTTCTTGTTCTTCAGTGTGACTGACGCTGCCGTCTGTTCCTCCAGGTGTCTCAGAGTCCGTCGGCCCGTAGCGTGCAGCCGTCCGCGATCCGTGCCGTTCCTCACTCGTTCTCCCCGTCCTCTCAGCTGCAGAACGCCGTGGCGGCCGCCGCTCTGGTCAACAGGCCAGGTAAGCATGCAGAGCGTCAGGGGTCAAAGGTCAGCAGCAGCAGAGGCAGCGGCGTGAGGAAACGGAACAGCGGCGCCGCAGGTAGATTCTGCTCAAAACACGCTCAAGCAGCGCTCTTCTACTGACAGACATTCAGCTTTAATTAGTCTTTTGAATTAGCTTTCATTTGTGTTCTTTGTTTCTGTTTTCATCATCAGTTTAGTTACAATTTATTGTAATTTTGCCATGTGTTTTAATCATTTTTATTGCTATTTGGCTTTACTTTATTATTATTATTATTATTATTATTTTTATTTAGTTTGTTCAGTTTTAGCTTTCATTTTTATTCTGTTTTAATTTTCATCTTAGTTACAGTTTAATGTAATTTTGCCGTGTGTTTTTAGCTCTTTTATCTTTTTTTATATTGCTATTTGGCTTGACTTTTTTCTTTTAATGTATTTCCAGTCATTTTAATGTTTCTACTTAAACAAAAAAAAAAAAATAGCAACTAACTGAAATACTTTTTTTATTTAAATTTTATGTGCTTTTGTTGTTTTTATTAGTTTTTGTTTATATATACA
The DNA here is from genome assembly GCA_012976165.1 of Labeo catla. Lineage (NCBI taxonomy): Eukaryota > Metazoa > Chordata > Actinopteri > Cypriniformes > Cyprinidae > Labeo > Labeo catla. The sequence continues at coordinate 216,894 of VONZ01000952.1, forward strand.
TGTATAAAAACTAGTTAGGTTTACTTTATTTTTTATTTTAGTTTTAGTGTTCCGTTTTAGAATCAAAGGGAAATTAGAAAGGTTGCTTTAGGAATTACCTGGAAAAAGTTTTTATTTATATATATATCATATATAATATGCGTGTGTGTTTAATTCATTTTATTCCAGTTTTATATTTAATTTTTTATTTTATTATTAGTTTTTATTTATTTTATTTATTTTTAGTCAAGTTTTTCCATCTAATATTTATATTTTATTTTAGGTTTATTTCACTTAGCAGTAATGTTTTAATAGTTTTAGTTTAAATTAATAGCCCTGGTTTGAAGACATTCTGAGCCACTGGATTTGAGAGAACAGAGCGCTGACCTGATAACTCACTAGATCACGTTCAGTCACGTCATCATGTTCATGTAGTCGTGTGTGTGTGTGTGTGTGTGTGTGTGTGTGTCTCTGTCAGGTGTGACTATGGCCTACGTGAACCCCAGTCTGTCTGTTCATAAGCCGTCTGCGGTGGAGCGTCACAGAGAGTATCTGCTGGACATGATCCCGTCCCGCTCCATCTCACAGGCCGCAAACACCTGGAAGTAAAACCGCAGGAGTCCAGACTCTGGAGGTTCTGGATTCATCTGTCTCCGCTCCGGTCCGGAGTATCTGAGCGGTTTCCGCAGGTTTCTTCACACAAGGGCTTCGAGTCTCGTCGGGTGCGGCGCGACGGCACCGACGCGCGGATCACGTGACGCTAGAGGAGCCGCGCTCTTACATCATCACTTCACTTCCTACCAAAAACACCAACCGAATGCAAACGAGACGCTTCACGCGCCGCCGTCTGTCAGTCCGTCTGCGGGCCGCTTTGTTTCTGTTACGGCTTCTTATTATTATTTAGGTTTGTTTGACTGTTAAGTTATGTAAGTGTGTGTGTGTGTGTGTGTGTGAGATTTGAGCTGAAGGGTGTGTGTGTCATGCGTGTGTTTGACTGCAAATCACATTTGACAGAAGTTTGTTCTTCCACAAACATTTATTATTTCAGCTCCTAGATTAATCTGAGTTTCGAGTCAGTTGAAGTTTCCTACATTTGTCAATATTTTTCTGTTTATTGTTTGTATTTCCATGCAGGTGATTCTCCAGGTGTAAAACATTTGATTAAAGCGTTTCTGAAATAATTCCATTGATAATTGGTGTATAAGATCATCAGTGAACTCAGATTGTTGTTTAATGAGTGGCTGATTATTGGTGCAGAGCATCAGTGTTTATGATGATGATGATGATGAAGGCAGATTGATCTCTCGGCTCTGATTGGTTAAACTCTCACTGTTAAACTGCACATCAGTAAACATCATCATCATGTTTCCGCCTGTCGAACAGTCGAGTTCACCGATGCGTTTGTTTTTGTTTTTGTTTTGTTTTGCGATGACGTCACACCGTCGTGTTTCCATGGTTACGGACAGATGCAGCGTGTCACGTTTCCTGTTGCATTTGCTTCCTGCAACATGTACAAAGTTACAGTTTGTTAGATTTATTTGTTCCTGTAATAAAACATTTTAACCCTTTCATTCTGACTGCACGTCTTGATTTACTTACGGCGTTTCACATTATGTTTTAATGGTCCGTGAAATCATCATTATAGATTAGTTCATGTGTTCTGTTGAGATAAAACAAACAGGATGAAAAAAAGAGCCTGAATTGAATGTTGAATGTTGTCATGATAACTAGCCCAACTTTACCCATTCGTCTGCCACACACTGGCAAGAAGCAGAAGAGATGATTTCAGATCAAACTATATCAGTTTATTTCAGCAGGTTGATCTGGAACATTATTACAACCTAAATAAAACACAAATATACTTTAGGACAAGAAACTACAGATGAACAGGGTACAAACTTTAAGGAAATGTTGTTTAAATATGTAAATAAGACAAATATGAAACCAAATGAGACATTAAATATGCACTAATTTGCATACATTTCCAGCACCTAAATCTGAACATTGTACGAAGTCAGGATCAAAATTATTGTGTGTTTTTGTTGTCATATAGAGCATAAAACCAGTCTTAAGTATCACGGGTATATTTGTAGCAATAGCCAACAATACATTGTATGGGTCAAAATTATTCTTTTATGCCAAAAATCATTAGGATATTAAGTAAAGATCATGTTCCATGAAGATATTTTGTACTGTAAATATATCAAAACTTAATTTTTGATTAGTAATATGCATTGCTAAGAACTTCATTTGGACAACTTTAAAGCTGATTTTCTCAATATTTTGATTTTTTTGCACCCTCAGATTTCAGATTTTCAAATAGTTGTATCTCAGACAAATATTGTCCTATCATAACAGACTATACATCAATGGAAAGCTTATTTACTTAGTAATTTAAAAAAATCTGACCCTTATGACTGGTTTTGTGGTCCAGGGTCACATATCGGGGTTTTCTTTTTAATTAAATACTGTCAACAGACAGAAAAGAAAAGAAAAAAAAAGTAAAAATGTAAAATGTTGTGTAAATCAGTGTGAATGAAATATAAACAAACCTTCACAATATAGAGAGCAATAAAACTAAAGTTTGGTGTTTGTAAGAGGAAAAAAACTCTTTAAAGCTATGGTTTGGAACTGAAATCTACAGACGCAAATAGATTAAGTGCAAATAAAAATAAACACTTTATGCCCATATTATGCCCCATATAGAATCTCTTTGTAAAACTACTAAAATAAAGCAAATTTTTTAAATATCAGATTCAGATCATTTGTCTGCCAAGTTTCGTAAATGAGTTTCAGGCTGTTTGTGTGGCGCAGGGTTGCCAGGTTTTCACAACAAAACCCGCCGAACTGTTTCTCAAAACTAGTCCAAGTAGCCCAATCGCGTTCCGGGGGTTAAACACACATTTTGTGGCAGGGTTTCAGGGGCTAAATATTACGTTATTGGAGTCGCTTCAACCCGCGGACATGAAAAACAGCTCACGGCAACAGTGTTAATGTAGCCCAATATCGCGGGAAAATCACGGACTTGGCAACACTGGTGAGGCGCTGCTCTGATTGGTTCCGCTGGAGGCGCCGGAGAGCAGCGCTGATTCGCCCTCACCGCAGCCGAAGAAGACGCGAGCGGAGCGGCGCTGGACGGAACGATGGCGGCGTCCAAGGTGAAGCAGGACATGCCTCCACCCGGAGGATACGGGCCCATAGATTACCGGAGAAACCTGCCGAGACGAGGACTGTCCGGTACGTGCGTCCGCGAGGAGCGTTCAGAGCTGATCACAGCGGGATTCACGACACAAACACACACATACACACACAACACAACACACCACACACTGCTCCTCTGATCCGTCATTTCACATTCCACGATAAATCATCTCAATTCAACTCCATCTGACGGGTTTAACAGTCAGTTTGACCTCATTAACAGTTCATCTGTTATTGATCTGATCAATCTCACTGATCACAAACTCGAATCATCAGCATCATATTGTGCTACATCAAATGTGTTATCAAAGTACGGCTCTTATCGTCACTGTAGCCTGATATAGATGTCCTACAGTCTGGGAATATTAGGGGTTTTATAGTTGATTTTCATTCCTGGAAGTGAAAAGAGTCTGAAACAGATCTAGTCTAGTTGCTTTAGTCAATCTGTGTTGTTCTCATTAAAGGACATGAGAGATTCAGACTGTTGTGTTTCTGATGAATGTGACCCTGGACCATAAAACCAGTCATAAGGGTCAATTTTTACATTTTTGAGATTTATACATCATATGAAAGCTGAAATCTTAACAAGCTTTCCATTGCTATATAGTTTGTTATGATAGAACAATATTTGTCTGAGATACAGCGATTTGAAAATCTGGAATCTGAGGTGCAAAAAAAGAGAAAACCTTTAAAGTTGTTCAAATGAAGTTTTTAGCAATGCATATTACTAACCAAAAATTAGTTTTGATATATTTACAGTAGGAAATTTACAAAATATTTTCATGAAACATGATCTTTACTTAATATCCTAATGATTTTTGGCATAAAAGGAATAAAAACAATAATTTTGACCCATACAATGTACTGTTGTCGATTTCTACAAATATACCCGTGATACTTCAAGACTTCTAGGTTTTGTGCTCCAGGGTCACATAAAGTCAGTATTTTAAGACGTAAACTCAGAATTGGGCAATGTAAATTGAGAATTGTGAGAAACAAAGTCTGAATTGTGAGATTAAAAAGTCACATTATTTGATTCTGTGTCAGAAACGGGTTCATGTACTCTGTCGGTGTGTTTATTGTTGTTTTGATGTGGTCATCAGGTTACAGTATGTTCGGTATCGGTGTGGGGCTCATGGTGTTCGGATACTGGAGGCTTTTCCGCTGGAACCGCGAGCGCAGGTGAGCCATCGACACGCTGTGAATCTGTTTGTGGAGTCTGAGGGTGTGTTCACACTTGTAGTTCGGTTCGTTTGCTTCATTTGGTCCGGACCAAAAGTGAAAATGATACATTTGGTCCTGCTCTGTTTAATGTTCACACTGACATTTTTGACAGCGAACCTAAACATACTGAACCGAAAGACATTTGGTCGGGTTGAATGACGCAAAAGCCACTTTACCTCGTTCATATTTCATTCGAACTGCACCAGAGTTTGTTTGGAAGTGGACTGAGAACACTAAAAAGATGGGTCTTAGTCCACTCCCAAACAAACTCTGGTGTGGTTCGAATGAAATATGAACGAAGTGGCTTTGATGTCATTCAATACGTCTGTTTGTTCGGTGCACTAGAGTTCTTATGGCAGCGTTCACACGGACTCAAATGAATCGCACTAACAGAGCAGTCGCACCAGAGTTCGTTTTAAGCGAACCAAACGTGACAAGCGTGAACATCCACGGAGAGTCGTGACGGTTCTGCTCTTCCTCCGACAGACGGCTGCACATCGAGGAGCTGGAGGCGCGGATCGCTTTACTGCCGCTGCTGCAGGCCGAACAGGACCGACGGTGAGAAACTCAGAGAGACATCGATTACAGCAGCTCACAACATCTTACAACATCTTCATTCACTCATCCACTCATTCAGCATTACAAGTCTCAAATCAGCAGAAAGTATTCATTCATAAATTCATGCCAGCAAATGTCGATCACCTTTTTCATTAGAAGTATCTAAACAACCTCAAATCAAGATACATTTACTGGAGACATAAAATAAAGACATGAATTCTTTGTTTCTGAGAAGTTAATCAAAATGAAATGTTTATGATTAAAACAAGAACAAATATCTGTCATTGGGGAGTGAAAACTTGATTTTCTGTTCTTGTTTTAAGGTGAGACACTGCAGGTGAATAGGGTAAAAAAAAATTAACTAATAGTTATCGCCTTACCCAGTTGATTGATTACATTGATAGTTGCAAACATTTTTTGTATTTCAAGTTTTCCACAATGTTTAAATATGCAAATGATGCCATATTCAATGAAAAATGCACTATTTTCACAAATTTCTAGTACAAAAATCTAAACACTGGATGAAGTCTGGTTCAAAATTGTTATTTAATTTTTTTTTTTGACATCTTAGATTTAAAAGTTTTTACAGGGAATTTTGTGTATCTCATTTTTGTCACTCCATTATTCAGAAAAAAACTAGAAAACTATACATTTTCCCTCTGTAAAAACCTTCAGGATATGAACAGGAATAACAGTGTTTGGTGTTTTGTGTGTAAGTGCTGCTGAAGTGTTGATTTATGGCTCAGCGTAGGAGAAAAAACTCATTTTAAGAAAACGGCATTTAAAAATACGATTGTAATTGAAATCTATTGACACAAATAGATAAAGCGGTATAAAAGAAACTCTTAACAGTGTGTTTTGGATGTTTTCTTTCCACTAGACTGAAAAAAAACATTTTATGAAAAACAAAAAAGCCCAAAATCTCAAACTTGACAGGTGCATGAAAAAGCAGTTTCTCCTCTTAATCACAAACTTGATCTGTTTTTCAAGACTTCTTATCTTCTGTCATTCTGCTTCTCCGTTAAATGATGTGTCTGTTTCTGTCTGATTGATGTGGGATCGGGTTTGTTTCTCCTCCAGGACGTTACGGATGCTCCGTGAGAATCTGGAGGAGGAAGCGGTGATCATGAAAGACGTTCCCAGCTGGAAGGTTCTGACATGCGTTTCGTTGAGTTCTGTGTGTTTGAGCTGATCTTCTGGAGTGTTTATCGTCCGTCTGATGTGTTTCAGGTGGGTGAGAATGTGTTCCACACGGACCGATGGGTGTCTCCCCTCACGGAGGAGCTGTATAACCTGCGGCCGCGTGAGGAGATGCTGCGTAAGAAGTTCGGCTTCCTGTGGTACGTGTGACTCCGGCTATCCCAGCATCCCCTCCTGCGGTGTTTCCAGCGTTAGAGACGTGTTGCTCTGTTCACATTGTAAATGTTTCTATAATAAATATATTTTCTTTTCCTCTCAAACGGTCTCGTGTCTTTCCTGGTTTCTCTGCGTTTGCGTTGATGCTTTTATTCTCAATCACTGTGAAAATCTCTTCCGGTGTGTTTACACGATCGGGAGAAACTCTTGAAGCTTTGAAATGTAACTTTAGACATCTTTGATGTGTGTGTTTGCAGCTGTAAATCAACTGAACTTTGTTGAATTATGAGGGCAGATGTTTAATGTGTGTTTGATTATTTATTGATTTATTTACTGTTATAATTCAGGCATTCAAACATGAAGTGTGTGAATAGCAGACATACTGTGGATCATTATTATGAGAATTAACAGTATTTGAAATTACCATTTTGTACCATGACAGAGGATTTACAGCAGGGTTACTCTTACCACAAACCAGTGTCGCGGGTATATTTGTAGCAATAGCCAAAAATATATTGTATGGGTCAAAATGATCAATTTTTCTATTATGCCAAAAATCGTTAGGATATTAAGTAAAGATCATGTTCCATTAAGATATTTAGTAAATTTCCTACTGTAATCAAAAACTTAATTTTTGATTAGTAATATGCATTGCTAAGAACTTCATTTGGACAACTTTAAAGGGGATTTTCTTAATGTTTTTGTTTTTTTTGCACCCTCAGATTCCAGATTTTCAAATAGTTGTATCTCAGACAAATATTGTCCTAACAAACCAAACATCAATAAAAAAGCGTATTTATTCTGTCCTTGTGAATATATCGATCTGTTTCAATAAGAAGAAACACAATATGAAGAACCAAGAGGATGGACATTTTTCAGGACTTTTGCCTCCCATAGGAAATATGTAAAGCTCTTGTGAGTTGTGAACTCAACTTTTAAATGCACTTAATGCAGTATGCTTCACTTTTTGATGCACTCAACTTGATGCATGTTTATGAGCATTTATTAACCAATATAAAAGTCTTCATTCCACACAGAAGTGATGGATTTGTCCTTAAATCACAGGAGGAAACCAGTCGTCAGATGTGAGTATCTGCTGTCATCAGGTTCATTTACTGCTGATTGAATCTGCTGTGACTCAAAATGAGTCTGAGCTCTTAGGTCACTGTTGTTGTTATTATTATTATTATTAAAAACTCAATTATAACTATTATTCTAACTGTAACACTGCAGGATCTTCTCTCTTTTCTTCAAGATGTTTGTGTGTTTGTGAAGTCAGTTCTGCTCCAGTTCACACAGGTGTACAGAATCACTTTGACTAGCTTTAACTAGCTAACCACAAACACACACACAGTACTGTCATCTACTGCTTTAGTAGTTCAGACCATAACTTACAGCAAGGTAATTAAAATTAACGAAATAAAATAAACTAATTGAACTAAACATTAAAGTTTAGTTAAATTCAATGAAAAAGAAATTGAAGCTATAGGCAACATTAACTAAAATAACTAAAACTGAAATAAAATGAATACAATTTCATATAAACATGCATGTATAAATTAACGATTAAACATGAATAAAAATGTCTTTTAAATGAAAACAGAAAGTATAAAAGTGAAAACGAATTCCAAAAAATTAATAAACACTATAATGTCTCGCTCCTCTGCTTCACAACAAGAACATTGTTCAGGATTTGCATTTCCACAGATGAGGAACTGTTCCTTGTTTCATTTTTAATAATAATACCTGCTCGTTTGCATGAAGGCCACATCAATGCACGAACTGTGATCATGATTCACTGTGACATAATTACAGCGCAAACACTGCGATGCTGCGGAATGTGATGAAGATGTGACATTCTGTCGGTTCGGTGTGAGCGATCGCGTCAGCCAATCAGCGGCCTCCTCCCGCTCCTGCGGCGCTGTGATTGGCTCTCAGCCGGACAGACTCTCACATCACGAGCTTCATCTTCACATCGAGATCAGATCGAGACGGAAAGTCAGTCTGGAAGGAATTAAACACTGAAACTCTTTTCATCTGTTTTCAGATCAGTCAAGATGAACAGCAGGAGTCAGGAGTGTGTGCAGGCGCTCAGATATCTCAGGTAACACACACACACACACACACACACACACACACACACACACCTGTACAGCAGAAGAACTTCATTATGTTTGAAACTGACACTAATATAGACTGAAAATGTCACAGTAACACTGTTACAATATTTCTCTTTGTTCTGTTTCTATACTCAGTTCTTCTGCTACACTGTACATCATTTTTCTCGTTTCTTTTCTCACAGCTCTACTTGTGTGTTCTGTAGAGTTCAGCTCTCTTTATTCTTCACGTGTTTTGATCTAGAACTGGTTTATTTTCTTGTTTTATGAGCTGGTTAAACGCAACTACACAGATTATGAGTTCTGTGGTTGTTTTAACAGCTGATTACTGCATCTTAAGTTTATTCCTGCCAGTCTTTTTTAACTCCTTTTCAGTTCTCTAGAATCTCATTAAACATATTTTCTATTTCTGCATGTAACCCAGAATTATCTGATGTTTACTCTGATAAAACTGAAGACATATGAGACTAAAACTTAATGAACTCTCTTTATTATCCGTGTGCTGCTGAGGTTATTAATGTGGAGAATCAAAGACGGTGATAAAACTTTATTAGAAGTGTGATGTGTGTCTATAGATGAAGAGATTTAAACAGATAGTTCTGAAAATGTGCCCACCCTCAAAGCCATCCGAGATTAGGGTGAGTGTGTTTTTTTCATCAGATTTGTAGAAATGTGTCATTTCATCACTGTCTCACATGGGTGCCGTCAGAACGAGAGTCCAAACAGCTGATAAAAACATAATCCACACCACTCCAGTCCATCAATTAACATCTTGAGAAGACAAAAGCTGAAACAAATCCATCATTAAGGCGTTTTTAACTTCAAACCATTGCTTTAAGTTTCTACTGGTGGACTGTGAGCACGTTTCACGTTCATGTTTGGCTGAACTACTCGTTTAAGATGAAGGAGAGGCTGATGTGTTTTGTTGTCCTTTAGACGGGTGTGACTGTGGGTGCTTCTGTTTCATGTTAAAATAGTAGTTTTCTTTATTCAGACCTTCTACAAATAAACACGTTCAGCCAGATCTAGAGCGTCTCTAAATCGTCTCAGATGGTTCTCGCTGTGTCTCCTGTGCGGCAGCAGATGTTCATCAGAGCAGGGAGCTGATGGTTGATCTGTCGTCCTGCTCATTCATCATACATGCGTTCTTGTCTATAACACGTGTGAACATATACAACATATAGTACAGTACATACAGGCTATTCCACACACATCTGTAAGTTGCTGTAAGATTGGAATTTAGAAATACAAGTTCAAAATATTTAGGTATAGGAATGTTGAAACAAATTCAGTTAAACTATTTTCAAAATATGTATTTTTTTTTTGTAATATGTATTTTTGGAAAAAAAAATTGTTTTGTCTTTTCTGAATTTAATAGGTTTTTTTATTAAGCAAGACTTAATACCTTAAGTAATTTTCCTTCTCACGTATATGGATCTTAATTTTAGAAATTTCAAATGAGAAACAAGACAAAAATATTAAAGACAAAATATTTTTCTTTACTTTCCAATTCAGATGATGCTCTGTGTGAAGAACAGATTGGATGTTAAATTATTAATTTTCAGGTCAATATGATTTCATGTGGGTCTGTTCCTCACATAAGTGTCCTAGAGAAATGTAGTCGATTCCATCAGGTGTTACATGATTTCTGGTGAAAATGTTTTTATTTGATGCTGTAAACAGATGTGGAGGAAGTTCCAGCTCTGGATCAGAATCCAGGACTGAATTTCAGGATGTTTAAGTGAATGTGCTGATCCGATCCGTGTTTCTTGAAGATGTATAATCTCCCGTGTGGAATGATCTGTTGTTCGATCCATTCCCTACATGAGTTCAGGAACTGTGGAGTCGAGCGTCACGGGAATCACTATCGATTACGATCACAGAAGGTCAGAGGATCTGTGACGCGTCTTTCTTTCCACAGGAGTCCTGGAGAACACGCCGAAAACCATGATCTCACACAGGATGCTGGTCTTATTTTCCCATACAAATATCTCAAGATTCTTAAATCAAGATTGGTTTACTTGAGATGCAAAATAAGATATTCAGTCTTGTTTTCTGAGAAAAAAAAAAGAAAAGATTAAAATGAAGTGAGTTTATGCTCAAAACAAGAACAAATATCTTTGAACTTAATTCAAAGGGAAAACAAGTTTTATTTTTCTCACCCCACTGGCAGATATTTGTTCTTGTTTAAAGTGTAGACTGATACAAACCATGACCTCATATCTCAAGTGTTTACATATTTTACTGGAAAACAAGACAAAAATGCTTGTTTATATTAAAGTCATTGAATCTCCATGTGCTGATTGTCACGTCCCACATTCAGTGTTTCTACAGTCATTCATTCTGTGTCATGTTAACTAGTCTTGGTTCTGATTATATTTTTAGAGTTCGTCTCAACTCATTTATTTATTATGTTTTGCAGTAAAGAGGAGGCGGTCGCCATGGAGACGGAGTTGCTAAGGGATTATCGCTTCGGACGGCAACAGCTGACGGAGATGCTGGGACACGCGTGTGCGACCGCCATCGCAAAGGTCTGCAGGGACAAGAATCACAGTTGCACTTAAAGACGCTCTTTCTTTAATGATTCCACTGATTATTCATTTACTGTTGTTTTGAAATACTGAAAACTTTATAATTCAGAACTGCAAGATATAGAAGTCAGATTTATGAGAGCTATGATTAAAAATTGTGAGATATATAATTCAGAGTTGCATCATATTAAGTCAGAATTGCGAGATATGTTAGTCAGAATTACGAGATATGTAAGTCAGAATTACGAGATATATTAGTCAGAATTACGAGATATGTAAGTCAGAATTACGAGATATGTAAGTCAGTCAGATATATTAGTCAGAATTCAGATATGAAGTCAGAATTAAGATATGAGGTCAGTCAGATTGATTACTAGACATATTAGAATTACGAGATATGTAAATCCAGAATTCTGAGATATAATAGAATTACGAGATATGTAAGTCAAAATTAATGAGATATATTAGTCAGAATTACGATATGTAAGTCAGAATTACAAGATATGTGAAGTCAGGAATTACAAGATATGTAAATCAAATTGAGAGATATGTAAGTCATGAAGTCAAATGTGAAGTCAGAATATGTAAGTCAAAATGGAGATATATTAGTCTGAATCTGAGATATATTAGTCCAAAATTACAGAGATATGTAAATCAGAATTACACGAGATATGTAAGTCAGAATTACGAGAGACATATTAGTCCTGAATTACGAGATATATTAGTCAGAATTCTGAGATATGTATGAGTCAGATTCGAGATATATTAGTCTGAATTACAGGAGATATATTAGTCAAATTACGCAGATATGTAAATCGGGAATTGAGATATGTAAGTCCAGGAATTACAAGATATGTAAGTCAAATTACAGTATGTAAGTCGAAGAATTACAAGATATGTAAATCAGGGTACAAGATATGTAAGTCAAGAATTGAGATATATTAGTCAAATTACGAGATATATTATTAGAATTACGAAATATGTGTAAGTCAGAATTACAAGATATGTAAATCAAATTACGAGATATGTAAATCAGAATTACGAGATATGTAAAAGGGTCAGAATTACGAGATATGTAAAATCCAAATTACGAAATATGTAAGTCCCAAATTACAGAGATATATTAGTCTGAATTACGAGATATATTGTCAAGGGATAATGTAAATCAGAATATGTGAAGTCCAAGGATTACGATATATTGGTCTGAATTACAGGATATATATTAGTCGGAATTACGAGGATATGTAAGTCAGAATTCGGGATATATTAGTCTGAATTCACGAGATATATTAGTCAAAATTCACGGATATGTAAATCAAATTACGAGGATATGTAAGTCAGGCTACGAGAATATGTAAAGTCAGAATTACGAGATATATTAGTCAAATTCTGAGATATATTGAGAATTACGAGGATATGTAAGAGTCAGAATTACGAGATATGTAAGTCAGAATTACGATATGAGAATTACTTATGATATATTAGTCAGAATTACGAGATATATTAGAATTACGAGATATGTAAATCAGAATTCTGAGATATGTAGGGTCAAGGAACTGAGACCATGTAGTCGGAGATTCCGAGATATATTAGTCTGAATTCGAGATATATATTAGTCTGAATTACGAGATATGTAAATCAGAATTAAGACCAATAATAAAATCAGAATTACGAGGATATGTAAATCAGATTACGAATGTAAGAGTCAGAATTACGAGATATATTAGTCAAATTCTGAATTACGAGATATGTAAAATCAGAATTACGAGATATGTAAAGTCAGATGTAAATCGAGGATATGTAAAGTCAAAATTCTGAGAATGTAGCAAGTCAGAATTGTAAGTCAGATATATTAGTCTGAATTCTGAGATATATTAGTCAAATTACGAGATATGTAAATCAGATTCGAGATATGTAAGTCAGAATTACGAGATATATTAGAATTACGAGATATGTAAGTCAAATTACGGAGATATATTAGAATTACATGAGATATGTGAAGTCAGAATTACAAGATATATTAGTCAAATTACGAGGATATATTAAAGTTACGAGAGATATGTAAGTCAAATTCTGAGAGATATGTAAGACAAGTCTGAGATATATTAAATTCTGAGGATATGTCAGAGATATGTAAATCAGAATTACGAGATATATTAGAATTACGAGATATGTAAGTCAGAATTACGAGATATATTAGTCAGAATTACGAGATATATTAGAATTACGAGATATGTAAGTCAGAATTACGAGATATATTAGTCAGACTTACGAGATATGTTAGTCAGAATTGTGAGATATAAACTATGAATTGTAAGATATGAAGTTGCAGATCTCTTTTGTCTGTTTTAATCCCATGGTGTAAGCGGTTTCTATGGTTAAGTGTGTGTCAGTGACGGCGTGTTCTCGCAGGTTTTCCCGCTGTCGTCTCTGGAGAAGCGACAGCCGACGGTTCTGGTCGTCTGCGGTCCGGATCAGAACGGCTGTGTGGGTCTGGCGTGTGCTCGACATCTGCGTCTGTTTGTGAGTGAACGCACCACACGCTTCACTCAGTATCTGCGATCACTGTGACTGACGGACGTGTGTCTGTGTGACAGGAATACATTCCCACCGTTTTCACCCCCAAACGCTCCTCAGACGCTCTTCATCAGGACCTGATGCTTCAGTGTGAGCGGATGGACCTGCCGTTCCTGTCCTACCTGCCCACTGAGGTCAGACAGCAGACGCTGAGATCAAATTGATCTAACCCAACACTAGAGCCGCTGTAGGAAAATGAGCTTCTCTGAAAGCACTTGAGTTCAGCAGACAACTACAGAAGCCCTCAACATTTTCAAAAAAGCTTTCTAACTTTTTTTTTTATCTCAACAACATAAAAAAAAATCTCTCATAATTCTCATAACAAAAAGTTGTTTCTCGCAACAAATTTTTTTCTTCAATTTTTTTCCCTAAAAAAACTTTTGTTAAGAAAAAAACAAAAACTTTTTGAAGTGAGCAAAAACAGTTTTTGTTAAGAGGGAAAAAAAAATTGTAAGCGAGAGGTTCGTTTTTAAAGAGAGAAATCAATTTTATTTTACAGTACATGCATTTACCTGTACTTACAGTGTACTTAACTAAGAAACTACTGGATAATATAAGGTAACTACAGGGGAAGGGTTAGGTTTAGTGGTAGGTTCAGGGTTAAAACCTTGTTATTACCTAGATATTGTAATTACTATAACAAGTACATAATATGTACATGCAGAACAGGACTGTAAAATAAAGTGATACCAAAGAAATATAGATTTTTTCTCTCTTCAAAGGGGAAACACAAGAAAGTTGATGTTGGCTGAGGTCTGTGCTAATGTTACTGGGCCATCATTCTTTTATTCTTCATATTTCATTCAGAGAGGGAGGAAAAAGGTTTAGGAAAGAAAAGTGTTTTTTGGAGAGGAAAAAAAAATCAGACAGAAAAATAATCTTTGGCCTTCAGCTCAGGAAGGAAATACTTTTACCACCTTGAATTTTTGAAGTGTTTTCAGAACTTCTGTAGACTTCAGTTCCTGCATATTAGATTTTATCTGGGTTTTTTTTTAACTAGTTAAGTATATTTACAGTTTTCCATTTAACGTTAGGCTACTAATATTTTACTAAAGTTTTGAATTGATATTGACAAAAATGCTTTTAAAAATATATTGCGCACTTTTAGCATGTTAGCTAACAAAATGTGACTTTAATATAAATAGTTGTAATCACTGTAACAGCAATCGCACACATTCACTAAACTCAAACACTGAACTTTCTGTTTTTCTCTAAAACAGTGAGAAGATCAAAGTCATAAATCTAATCAAGCTATTTTTGCTCTTTAACTTTTCTTCTGGACCATTTAAACTTTTCAAATCATGTCCATGATTTTTTGTTCACATTGCAAGTGCCAAAACCTTAGGGTTTTCATACCATTTCAATGAGGTAAAAATTCTAAAAACCAAAATCTAAACTTTTCAAACATGAACAAAGAGCACCTTAGTGAAAAAAAAAACAATTGAATTCTAGAAAGTGCAATTACTCAATCAAAACAGATAATGACAGATCAGACGTCAGATGAACGTGTATTAAGTCGATGTTTGCTGGTTTTCATCGTGAAGGTGCAGCTGATCAATGACGCGTATAACCTGGTTGTGGACGCGGTTCTGGGTCCAGAAACTGACCTGGAGTCAGTTGGTGAGCCGTTCACCGGAGTCCTGCAGACGCTACGAGGACTCAAAGCGCCCATCGTCAGCCTGGACATCCCGTCAGGTACGAGACCCCCTCAAAACCACTTCATTTTAATCGTGATTTAAGTTTTTTTATTCCTACAGAAGCCGTATTGAGCTTCACGACTGTTTAGAACAATCAACACCAGACGTGGTAATGTAATGCAATGTCACTACAGGCTGGGACGCAGACGAGTCCAGCTCAGACGGGATCAGTCCCGCTCTTCTGGTTTCCCTGATGACGCCGAAGCGATGCGCCCTCAGCTTTCCCGGATCGCACTTCCTGGCCGGACGCTTCCTGCCCTACGACATTCAGAGGAAGTACGAGCTGAACCTGCCCAAGTTCTCCGGGACGGACTGCGTGGTCCAGCTCTGATCCAGTCTAGACGTCTGAGCTTAAGAGCCAAAAACACAATTCAACTGAAGACGAGAGTGATCTGGACAGTGATTTTATTAGGTTTAATCAATGCTCTTCCAGTGTTAAAGATTTACCAATAAAACCTTTTTTTCCCAAACTAAATTATTTGATCAGTTTCAAAAATAATTACAAAATGTACTTGGGAAAAAAAAAAAGTTTAGAAAAAGGCTAAAGCCATTATTTGGTGATAATATCGCATAAGAGATTTATAGGCCAATATTTGTGAAGGTCAGTCCTTTTGACTCAGGCGTGACTCCATTTCACCGCAATTTTGTACAAAATAAAAGCATTTTAAAACAAACTTCCTGGTTAAAAATTAAAGCACACCAGTGTGATTGTTCATGTTTTATTGCCAAAAATATCCACAAAAAGTTTTACTTACAAACTGAGAATATGTTCAGACAAATGAGACACAGGAAACACTTTACAATAAACTTCCTTAGCATAGCCAAGTTTACTTGAACTAATGAACAATTTACATGAACACTTCCTCCGTTATTCAACATGTACCAACGCATTTTTAAAATCAAAACTTGCATCTGCGAATTTTATTTAATAAACCTGAGCTAACAATTAATTGGTGTGTTTTTATCAATGATTCATAAATACTGTTTGCTCATTGTTAATGCATTAGGTAATGTTAAAGGAAAGTTACTGTTAGGTGTTACAGAGCCAAACCAGCCAAATCCAATATTTGGTAGACTTTTACAGTCAAGTTCTAGAAGGCCAGTCATGTTTGACCAGCAAAATCAAATGTGTTACAGGGTTTTAACACAACTCCAGTGTTATTGGTGTGGATAAACCACAAAAAAAAAAAAAATGCTCTTTGGATGCTGCAGGTCATAAAATGACCATCTGCTGTTCCATTAATAACACTTCAGCTCTAATCTTCAGTCCATCGTCCATCATCTACAGCTGAAACCGGAAAGAAAACCAAATCAGAGAGCGAAACCTTTGTAAAATCTACACGAGATCACTAGACCTTCCATTAATGAAACACCAACCTCACGCTTCACTGTCAGAGGGACAAACATGGTTCATCAGGCCTCGACCTTCTTCAAACCTCAGACGGTTTCCGGCGGAAGCTCATCCTGAACAAAACCAAAGAAAGAACATTAAACACCCGAAAGCAGGAATCGCAGATAATCACAGTTACAGTTGCTTTGGTCAAACACACTAAACTCAGAACTGGAGCAGTCCACATTTGAAGCAGATCAAAAAAGTTCAAAGTAAAACTCTGAAATGTTTCGATTCACTTCAAATGTCGACCGCTGTAATTTGGCGTTTCTCAAATTGAACTACATTGAAAGTCAATGTGTTGGTGGGACGTTGAGAGTCAATCAGAGAACATTAATTTAAGGTTTTGTTTGGCAATGCATGAGCAGATTGGAGTGGGACTGTAACTCTCAGTGCCTGACATCCGTCAGCTGGAGATCTGAGGAGCTACGACACCATGCAGACGCATCTGAGAGAACTTTAAGATCTGTGCTGTGGAGCATCTCAGTGTCAGAGCAACAAATACTTTAGTTTAAGAAGTGAACAGGAGAGCAAAGTTTGGTTACCTCACGCACACAGGCTAACGAACAGAGCAGCCAGAGTCAGGATTCACTTCGGTAGATGCAACGCTTCAAGCTCCAAGGACGTGTTTGAGGAAACCCATCCGGAGCGCTTGGGTGAAACACACTCAAAATTCACTCTATTCAACTAACTAGCAAGTCAGGTGCTGGACTGGTTATAGTTATTCCCTTTTACCATTGACCATTAAATTTGGGGTCCAAATTCAGTCCTTCACATGACGTTAACATTGAGAAAACAGGCAGTCGTGCAACAGGAAACACTAATATTTAGCCTCCATTTAGTTTGCTGCAAATTGCATGGTGTAAAACTTTAGTAACAAACCCAATTAGTCTTCAAAGCAAACAAACTCTTGGTTCCTTCAGGAGCTCAATGCAAAAGTTCTGCTGTTCTTCATGCTTGGTATGTTAACTGAAGTACTGGCACTTTTACAACTATATAAAGCATGAAGGTAATGTGACAGTAAAAATCTTTAAACATTAAACCTGGGTTTACTCTCATTGGAAACATCAGAGAGTGCTAAAGTCAATCTCTTAATTTTTCAGAGACTGATCTCATAAAATCAGTCGAGAACACATGCAGGTCACATTTAAACCAAGCCAAATGGAAAACTAGAAAGCAAACCAAAACAGTTTTGGTTCCCATTGAGCACCATTGTATTTTTGTCCATATAATGGAAGTCAATTCAAACATTCTTCAGTCAGGTTTGGACTGGGAGTAATTAACTGAAACTATTAGATTTTTTTTTTTTTTTTTAAAAAGTGAACTATCCCAACAAGAACATTCAAAAAGAGCTTCTCAAATCAATTAAGTTTATAAACTTTAGTTACACTTAGTTTATTTGAAACTATTTAACTGCAGCTATAAAGCAAAAATCAAGATACAGTAACCAGAATGAGTGCATGTGCTAAATTTATATATTTTTTAAAAAAAGCTCTAATTTAATGCAGTTTTCCTGATAATAAATGTCATAGTGAAACGGGCATATAATGGTGAGATTCCTCTTTTTTTTTTTTTTAAACCCATCTTGTAGATTTTAAGGCACAACAGAATTCAAAGCATTTGAACAAATGGTTTCATTTAATAGGCTCCATGAAGCCACAATTGAAGAGCAAAAAAATAATAAAAATAAGAGAATAAAAACAAAATAGTGAGTCAAATTTTGATACAAAGGAAACAAGAGCACAAGGATTTCTTTCTCAGTTCTGGAGTGTACTGTTAACAATTTCTGGTTCTCTTTCAAGTAAATGATCGATAGATATAGAGATTTATATATTAGTCAAGAGTCCATCGTTAAAATGCAGGATGCGAGGAGCAGAGACAGACAGACGGATACCTCAGCAAGGCTCAAGAACCGCAGCGCCAGTGCCGGCCGTCCACTGCGCAGCTCACCAGTCTGAAAGGAATTGACTTTTTGGATACTGGACATGGACAAATCATTGGCTTACAGCTAACAGAAGGAGCCGTGCTCGTTAAATGACTGCGGCTGCGCATCGCTAACATAAACAGAGGAGAGCCAGCGCTCTCCACGCTCCCCGTAGAAGCGCGGGTGAGCGCCAACATGACAGCGAGGCTCGGGCTGATGAATTAAAGGTTTCAAATGAGGCAGAAGAGCGGGCACTCTTCCCGTGTAACATCAACATATTCGTTTCTCGGCCGGCGAACAAAGCGGCCTTTCCCTCAGAGTACAAGAACAGAACAGAACAGAAACAGGGAGAACAGCTACAACAAAATCCAAGAACAGATCCATGAGTCTTTAGAAACGCTCGGCCGCTGACGCGTCGGGTCTTGGGTTTTACTCGTGTACAGCTGAGGAGGAAGTATCACACATGAAGACACTCAAGAATCTCAACAGGTTTAAGACAAGACAATCCCTCCACTAACCCACTAACCAACCAACCCAGCAAACGTGAGATCGATCGGGCGGACGATTTGGAGGGTGAGAGAGCGCAACCGGGCGGACGCGGGACGGTCGGGGTTCGTGCGGCCCGGCGTCCTGCGCTTGGTCTTTCACCTCAGCAAATCACGACTCTATCGGCCTGATTGGGATTCGTTCAAGTATCAAAATGGCTGGGACTGAAGCTTTAAGTCCAAATTAAAACTGGTTCACTTGGAAGCATTTGTGGTTTATCATTTGCACATAAAAGAGAGCGTACAGTCAAACTGACTCGTGACTAATTCGCCCCGCAGTTCTAGAAACTCAAGAAAAGCCTGTTTGACTCGCCTGCGGCGACACGAGCACAGCCGACATGCTTATATGGGGATTTCAGAGCAGAGGAAACTCATACGTACCATAGCTATCATAGCCGTCTCTGTAAGAGCTGCTGCGATCACCGTAACTAGAACCCCTGAAAAACAAAACGGCACGTTAAACTCACTTTCACAGCCACACGTGTCTGAAATACTGAATACGGGAAGCGGGGGGAGAGAGAAAAATGGAATAATAAAATAATCTATGCATTGCTTTCTGGCCAATTTAAGCAATATTAAGTAATAGATTTAATGCATTTTATACTCTTACAGACTTATGCAATTTTAATTGATTTGCAGACACTACTTGGATTCTCATTATAGAAAGGAACAAGTGCTATTAAACTGCACAAGAAAAGACTTTCAGTTTCAGAAAGTAGAAACTGAATTGTGCTGCAGACCACGTGGCCTAATCTGGTCTAACATGGGAGTATCTGCAGTTGCACACACACCTGTCTCTGTTGTAGCCACTGCCTCCTCCAGAGGAGTAACCGCCACCTCCTCCGCTCTTATATCCACCGCCGCTGTAGCTTCGGTCACCGCCGTAACTACGGTCTCCTCCACCATAACCACGGTCACCGCCACCATATCCGCCACCGCCTTCAAAGAGCAACACTGCGAGTTTGAGAACTCAACACTACAAAAACCATCCGAACATCATATAGACTCAGGATAGGATCAGTACCTCTTGGGCCTCCTCTTCCTCGGCCTCCTCTGAAGAAACCACCTCCGCCTCCACGTCCTCCACCACCCCTGTAGGATCCACCACCAGATCGGCCACCGCCGCCCTTACCGGCCTCATCCACACGGATCGTCCGGCCATCAACAGACTACATGGGGAAAAACACCATGTGCAAATTAACCACTGACTTGATTTGACTTGTAAATTTATATTTGAATACAAATTAAAAAGGTAAACAATAATAATAATAATAATAATAATAATAATAATAATAATAGTCAGTCAAGATAATAAAGAAGTGGTTATACACTGAACAATTCTGTACCAATCGTAGGTCAAACCATTATTGAATTTGGCCAGAAGTGAAACTAAACGAGTCATTTGGGAGCCGGAAGAGTCAGTTCTTACTGAACTGAATCAAATGATCCGACTTAACTGCCAGAATTTCAACCCCCAAATCAAAAGTAGTGACTCCTTGACAAACCTTTCCATTCATTCCTTCAAGTGCATCTTTAGCATCGTCTGGGTTCTCAAAGGTCACGAATCCAAATCCTCTGGATTTGTTCGTTTCTCTGTTTCGGGCCACATGAACTGAAAGCAGATACATGATCATGAGCGCCTTATGCAAATCACAGTGAACGCACCGACCAATCAGAAGCAGCGCGGCTAGGGAGCGCGTCAGTGATTGGCTACTCACCGTTGGTGATGACGCCATATTTGGAGAAGGCGTCCTCTAGCGACTGTTCGGTGGTATCGAAACTCAGACCGCCGATAAATAGCTTCCCTTCGTCAGACATTCTGATCTACAAACACACACGGATTAATAAAACACATTAGTTACATTACAGCTCAGAATGTACTCATATTCTGTATAAATAAACGCATAGCTCTGCCTCTTGGCAGGCAAACAATAAAAAAAATAAATAAAAAAAAATAAGTAAAGAGAAATTTAGCGATTAATTATGCTTTTCTAATCACATGAATGCTGTTTGAATGTTTCTCGAGTGTTAGATTTGTTAAAACTCGGGATGTGGGTCACTGCGCGCGCACATCCAAACTAGGTCAAACAATAGACTCCATACAAACACACGAACGACCGAAAAAATGCGTAAAAACACGCTGATTTGAGACCAGCCGCCTTCACATGCTTACTATAATACACAAACACAAGGTAACAGATAATAAAAGAACCGATTAATAGATTAAAGTTGATAAAAGCGGCTGATGTGAAATGAGGATGATGAAGATCTCAATCAGGCGTCGCCATTTTAAGCAGCGTGCGAATCACGAAGGCCAAAACCCGAGCTAAAACATCAATCCGTCTGTTAAACGAGACATATTTAAATATAAAGAAACATACATCGAACAAAGCGTCGAAACGAGTGTCGGGAAAAGAGTAGATACCTGTGATGTCGCAGTAGCGGATGAAACGATGTGCGACTCCAACACGTTCAGCACTCCAGAGACGCAGAGACGCGCCGCGCTCCGCTTATAAAGCCCTGCGCTCGAGGGCGGGGCCTGAACACACGCTCATTAATATATGCAAAACGCTCACAGAGAATAGACATTAAATTATAAATAACAATATAACAATGTAGTAATAAAAAACAGAGAAAAATAAAGTTTGAATATAGCCTACGTCTTATAAATGTATTTATTTAATAAAATGATATATTTTTACATTTATTTAGCCTATAAAATTATATATGAAATATAAAACATTCTAAAACGGAGAGGCTACATGTGGTGCTTTTCTATCTATCTATCTATCTATCTATCTATCTGTAATATACATACATACATATATATACACACAGAGAGAGCTGGGCAGATTACTTGATTCCAACTGATTCCAAATTACATGACAAAAATTGTAGTTAGTAACATAATCCATTACATTACACATTTTAAGTAATGTAATCAGACTACTTTTAGATTATTTTTGACCTGACGCATTTATCACATTGATTTAAATAGGATAATCTTTTACCACATTGACGTAAAAAAAAATACAAAGAGTAAGAAAATATATTCCATTTGTTGTTATTAACAACATGAAGTGCATTAAACATTATTTTACGTCAAAGTTTCTCAAACTGGTGTTTATAATTAAGTAAATCATAAATATAGTAAACAAAAATAAATCACTTTAGAGTCAATCAAAATAAAAAAAACTTACAAAAAAATGAAATATATTATTTGTTTCCCTGCATGTCATGTGACTATAACCAACGTCAGAGAACCAATGAACATGCAAATGTAATAATTATTAAAATATTTATTTTAAAATCTCAGGGGTACTTCAAGTAAATATAATAGGTGAAAGAGGATCAGATGGCAAAAAGTTTGTGAAATTGGGCATTTTAATTAGTTTGAAAGACAAAGGCCTTCCAAAGACAGAAATACATGGTTAAATAAATGACAGAGTGATCATTCACATAAAAATCAGTGTGTTCATCAGTAGTTGAGATGCAATGTTGAAACACGTCTCAAACCTGAAATGATTTTTGTAAATCAGTGGTCAAACGCTGTGTCGCCACCTGAATCATGACTGATCTTTGTGTGAATGTCAACAAGTGTAAATAAGCAGTAGGCTGTTGTAGAAAGGAAAATGTAGAAAATAAAAAGAGGAATTAGGGAGAACCATTGGTTATGGATATATTATTGCTTTTGTGTGAATCATATGTAAAGTGTAACTGTAGTCTGATTACAAGTATTTTAGAATGTAATTGAATAAGGTCAGCAGCCTGTATATCAGTGTATCAGAACGACGAACACGGAAAGCTTTGATTACAGGCCACTGATGAA
The DNA here is from genome assembly GCA_012976165.1 of Labeo catla. Lineage (NCBI taxonomy): Eukaryota > Metazoa > Chordata > Actinopteri > Cypriniformes > Cyprinidae > Labeo > Labeo catla. Next base: position 239,822 of record VONZ01000952.1, read on the forward strand.
GATTTCATATTGAGCACCGCTGCATGTTTTACATGTGAGAAAGTCTCAGTAAAGCTCCTTCCCCCTTCAGACGTTCAGACAAAGGCTTTTACATGCATGAGAGACGATCAGTGATGTGTTAACGGCCGCAGCGTTGATTATTCATGTATGCTAACGAAGTGAAGTGTGAGACTCTTTTCTCTTTAGAAACACTTGAAGCTAATTCAATTATTCATCTCAACAGGCTCGAAGAGTTCTGAACCAAATATTTGAGCTGGTCAAGAAGGTTTTTATAGGACAAAATATCCACAAATTCAAATATCAAATATCCTTAATCTGATTTCTTAGATCAAGAACTGAAGTTTCATAAATTCACCTAGTTCAGTGAAGATCATGACGTCTCTGTTAAGGATAGACCAAAAATGTTCTTGAATATTTACACCATCAGCGATAAAGGTTTGTTTTACAAACAGATAGGCCTATAGCAGAAGCAGTCATGAAATAGATGAATATTTCCCCAACATCATGACATCCAATTCCTGCGATTACAGATTACAACAAGTTATAAAGTGACAAGAATCCAGAAACCGTGTGCATCCAAACATCTGAGCAGTGTTGGGGGTAATGCATTACAAGTAACGCGAGTTACGTAATAATATTACTTTTTCTTCAAGTAACTAGTAAAGTAACGCATTACTTTTGAATTTCTAAGAAAATATCTGAGTTACTTTTTTCCCCATTTATTGATTGACAAGTCTCCTGTCAGGAAATTGTGAGTAAACATGATGATACTGTATTCTAGAATAAATGTGAACATGCATTAATTCATCTCACTCACAAAAAACTGATTCAGTTCCTCAAAATGAATAAAAACAGTGAAATGCAAACTCAGAATATAATGCAAACCTGCAATAATTAAATATGTTAAAACAAATATCCTTTATGTATTTAATCCCATTTGATTAACCAGTGTCTTTGCTGCTGACCTTTGATGATGCAGTTCAACCATACTAATAAGCAAAAATTACTTTAGATAAACTAACATTTGTGCTTCATTTTTTTTATAGCTGAAGACTGATCTCCTGCATAAATGTACTTTTCTTTCAGCCTGAGGTGAATTCATTTCACTTTTGGTGTAAAAGGGCTTTTACATTAGAACTGTTTTATATTAAAAACAAAGAATCAAGCCCTGCCCACATTTAAAAAGTAACGCAAAAGTAACGTAACGCATTACTTTCCATAGAAAGTAACGTAATTACTTTTTCAGGGAGTAACGGAAAATTGTAATGCATTACTTTTAAAAGTAATTTTCCCCAACACTGCATCTATATTACAGTGCTGCATTTATATTTTTTATTAGAAAAAACAAGTTCAGTTCTTGTGTTTGTTCTCATTCATCTCCTCCTGCTGCACTTCCAGGATCTCATTATTAAACACTCATTATTAAAACTGTATTCAATTCAGTCTTAACTTTCTCAGGTCACTATAGGAATCACTACTCTTTTCTGCTCCAAATTATAAACTGAAATCTACTCAGGAAAATGCTTTATAAATAGATTTCAAGTGACTTAATGAAGCTCATATTGAAAACATAAATCTGTGCCGTTACTCAGAACAATAAAACTATGAAAGCCCATGTGAGGAAATGAACTGACAAAAGAGATTTTCTTAAATGCGACATCCACTGACAAACAGCTGGAAATGAATTATTAAAACTTAATGCAGGAAGATTCTATTTAGAACAACATCTCAAAATAACTCATTAAAGGAGAAGTTCACTTCCAGAACAAAGATTCACAAATAATGTACTCACCCCCTTGTCATCCAAGATGTTCATGTCTTTCTTTCCTTAGTCGTAAAGAAATTGTTTTTTGAGAAAAACATTTCAGCATTTTTCTCCAATGGACAGATATGGTGGCCCGAGTTTGAACACTGCAAATAATGATTTTCCTCCTTAGTATTTTTGTCTTGTTTTCTAGCATAAATATCTAAGATTTCTTGAATCAGGATGCATTTACTTGACAAGTGAAATGACTTAAGAAATTTTGAAAGTCTTGTTTTCTGAAAAAAACTACCCACATTTTGTTAGTTTTTGTTTAAAACAAGCAAAATTATCTGCCAGTGGGACAAGAAAAATAATCTTGTTTAGTCTTTGATTTATGATTATTTTTCTTACCCCATTGGCAGATATTTTTGCTTGTTTTAAGCAAAAACTAAGATTTTTTTATATTTTTTTTTCAGAAAACAAGAAATAATATCTTAAGTAATTTCACTTGTCAAGTGAATGCATCCTGATTCAAGAAATCTTAGACATTTATACTAGAAAACAAGACGAAAATACTAAGGAGGAAAATAATTTTTTGCAGCGAACTTCCAAAATACAGTTTAAATGCGGCTTCAAACGATCACAAATGCGGTTGTAAATGATCCCAGCCGAGGAAGAAGGGTCTTATCTAGTGAAACGATTGGTTATTTTAATAAAAATAATACAATTTATATACTTTTTAATCTCAATCGCTCGTCTTGTCTTTCTCTCCCTGAACTCTGTGTATTCTGACTCAAGACAGTTAGTGTATGTCGAAAAACTCCAGTCGTATTTTCAACTTCAAAAATCATTTCAAAATCATCCTACATCACTGCAGAAGAACAGACACAGTGTTTACAAAGAAGATCAAACACCCTTAACAAAAAAGGTAAAACAGTGATATAGGACGATTTTGAAGTTGAGGGAGAACATGAGATGGGAGTTTTTCCACATACACTAACTGACATGAACCAGAACAAAAACAGTCCAGACAGAGTAAGACAAGACGAGCGTTTGACATTAAAAAGTATAGAAATTGTATTATTTTTTATTAAAATAACTGATCGTTTCACTAGATAAGATCCTTCTTCCTCGGCTGGGATCGTTTACAACCGCATTTGTGATCGTTTGAAGGCGTATTTTGGAAGTTCAGAATTGGGGCACCATATCAGTCCATTATATGGAGAAAAATCCTGAAATGGTTTCCTCAAAAAACATATTTTTTATTACTGAAGAAGGAAAGACATGAACATCTTGCATGACAACAGGGTGAGTACATTATCTGTAATTTTTGTTCTGGAAGTGGACTTCTCCTTAAAGCAAAGTCATGATGAAGTGAGAAATGTCAGGAGTTCATCTGAGCTCTGGATGTGACTGAGAGGAACTGCTGTCTCACATCACAGACCAAAGAGAAACTCGTTTCCATGCATAAATAACAGGAAGTGCTCTCAAAACTTTGGCTAATGTTCCGGCATACTGGTTCTCTCATAGTTATGAATATTAATGTTTCTCTAGTAACATTAATAGACTGTTCATTCAAAGTGATCTAGTCTTTAATAATGTTCTCAAAACCTTAGCACAAAATCACTTCATTCATGAAATATGTTTCTTCTAAAATGTGTTAGAAGGACAGTCATCCAATGTCTTTTTAATGTTGCTACTTGTTTCCAAACACTCAGAGAACATTAAAAAAAAACATTAAAAAACAAAGTGATAAAATGAAATGTCCCTATAATAAAATTCCTATAAAAACATTCCTATAAAAATTATGAAATAACAACCAAAAAAAAGTTCTTAGAACATATTTTGTTAGCTGTGTCTGTAGATCTGTATGGAGTCTGTAGCAGAGACTGAACTGTAGCTCTTGTTTTGGTTTTAGTGTTTGGCCTTGTGTTTTGGATCGTCTCAGGTTTTGCTGCAGTATCACTTCTGTCCAGGAGATGTCAGTGTGTTTTCATGTTACACATTCAGTGTTTTAATAACATCATTCTGTAAGCTGAAACACAGCAGATTTAATTTTACATCACAACACAAATGTGATGCATATAATATGTCAATATATCAGAACTGCAGTGCACATAAACACCATTTTAAAATGTCCTTAACATAAGAAGAGTCATCCTTACATACATTTAGAAAAGAGTTTAAACATGCACTTAATGAATAATCAGCTGTATTTATATTCATGCATGTGGCAGATGCTTTTATCCAAAGAGACTTTTGTTGCATTCAGGCTTCACATGTGATCAGTTCATGCATTCAACAGGAATCGAACCCATGACCTTGGTGTTGCGAGCGCCATGAGGTTGTTTTGATCAACCATGATGCTGCACAGATGATGATTATGAATTATTCTGTCTAGTGTACTAAACTTGACATCATGAACACATTAAACAGCTCGTTTGCACGTCTGTGGCTCTAAACAAAGACTAAAACTTCAAACCAGACGAGTCTTTACACCAAGGAAACATTCATATGAGGATTAGTGCTTGTTATTGACACACAACACACATTTCACAAGAAAATAAGAAACGGACTGAAGTTCTAGTGTGTGTGTAGTTGTTTTGGATTCTCAAGCAGTTTCTTTCATCTCAATTATTGATCGTTTGACTTCCTGAAGAATGAAACCTGCACTGCAAAAGTATCTTGTTTTCCAGTGCAAATGTCTAAACATCCCTAAATCATTTTAGGATGATGTAGTATCTCATTTACTGGAGATGCAAAATGGCACCAGACAAGTTTTCTTTTAAGAAAAGTGAGTTTAAGCTTAAAGCAAAAATAAATATCTGCCAGTGGTTTTATTTTTCTATTGGCAGATATGTGTTCTTGTTTTAAGCATAAACTCATTTTATTTTAATGCATTCTTCAGAAATGAACACACATCTGATGTCATTTAGCATCTACACTAAATGTATTAAGAATGTTTAGATATTTGCACTGGAAAACAAGACAGAAACGCTGCAGCTCACAGACAGACTCTCACAAATAAAGAGAGAGATGAAGGTGATGGAGGAGAGACACGAGCACATTCTGTTCCAGACGCTTCTGATCCACCTCTGATTCTGCTGGAGCATCACACAGAAATAACCGTATCCACGGCAACCGCCTCACCGAGGACCAGCATCAGTCTGAATATGAGAATAATACAAACACATGATCCAACAGCACAACACAGGGACCATCAGCGGTCTACCAGCAACTAACTGAGCCAAACTAACATCATTCAACACCAGAAGCGTCTGCCGTCTGATCCAGGAGTAAAAGTGAAGATCAGTCAGCTGTCAAACATGAGCGATTCTCCTCTGATGGGAGCTCGACGCTCAAGAAAAGTGAGAACTACATGTAGTGATTAAGAGTAAGTGATTACATGTAACCCGTATCATTTAATCAGACTCCAAAAATTGAGTACTCATAATTAGATTACATTTTAAAATGCTCATAATCAGATTCCAGTTTTATGGACTATTACATATTTTCATACAACGGCAGCATATTACACAAAAAGTATTCATTTTCATAATTTATTCACAAGTTAGTTAAAAAAAAGTAATCTAAATGTAATCTGAAAAGTAGTCAGAATACATTAACTAAAATACATTACTGATTAGAGTTTTCATGTAATCTGTAATCAGTAATGGACTACAGTTTGTAAGTAATCCACCAGCACAATCCAACAATGTTTGTAATTTTCAATGGAAGGTTTATTAGAAAACTAGAGTAAGACGAGAGAGAAATACAGAGAGGAAAAATAAGTTTTAGGTTTGTTTTTTGTGAGTTAACTGGGAAATTAATAAGGACTTGGGGCCAAAATGGCATCAGAATGAATAAGACCCCTCACAATGCTGGAAATGTGATTTAGATTTCATATAATAGTCAAATAAACATAAAAAGATCTAATATTAAGTGACTAAATTAGATGTGGAACATGGAGCACAAATCAATTAAACTAAGTAAACAAATAAAATTAAACAGCAAAGAACAGAATGATGGTTTCTGTAAACTCTGAATGAGTCTCATGTTCTCGTTTCATTGTTTGTGTTTGTCTTTGTTCTCTTTTATTTTCTGATGACTCACTAATTTATTAATGAAGATTCTGAACACAAACACGTCTGACAGTGACTCTTGGACCATTTGAAGCTTTATTGAAATGCGAAAGCCCACATGTGTGTGTGATTTGACAGAGTGTTCCTGAGATCTCATACACACACACACACACACACACAGATGATGACGGGTGTTGTGGGTAATAATAGCTCCTCATGATCACACGCACCTTTTGCTGAATCCATTAGAAGCGGGACATTGTGATTCATGTCGTGAATGTGCGGCGTGACTCGGACACATGAAGGCGTGTTGAGAGCATCACGAGTGCGATTCACATACAGACATTCAACATTCAACCTCATTTACCCGCTTACTTCACTGCAGATCAGTTTCATTTGATTGTCAAATAATTATCAAACATGCAAAAATGCATATCGAATGTTTTAGTGTTTCTGTCTTTTTTTTGCAGAATATCTAAACATTCTTAAATCAAGATACATTTACTGAAGATGCAGAAAGACTTAACAGTTTTGTTTTCTGAAAAATGTATGAAAATAAAGTGAGTTTATGCTTCAAACAACAAATATCTGCCAGCGAAGTCAGAAAAATAAAGTAATTCAAATTGAAAAAAGCTGATTTTTTTCTGACATTGGCAGATATTTGTTCTTGTTTTAAGCAAAAACTCACTTTAATTTAATACATTTATTTAAAAAAATAAAAAAAAATCTTGAGTAATTTTGCTTCTCCAGTAAATGTATGGTGATTTCTGAATGCTTAGATATTTGCACTGGAAAATAAAACAATAATATTGTGGAGGAACATCATTCTTAAACCTCATGGCAAGATCTAATGCAAAGAATTGATCAGAATCAATGGAAATAATCCATGGGGAATCATACAGTACTTATACATAACTAATAAATGTATAATCTATAATACTCTTCTATGTAAATGTCATAGTCAAACATCAAGTGATTCATTAAAGCACAAGAATCTCATATGATATCTACTCTGTTCAATTCCCTGCTGAAAAAAAACAGCTTAAACAAACTAAAATGGTTTGTCGGTCTCAGCTGGTCACGTAGCCTGCTCACGCTGAATTGTTTGCTAGTTTTAGACTCTCAACAGGTTAGACCTGGAAGACAAGCTTGCCGATGAGCTGAACCATCTGAGCATCAGTTTGTTCAGGCTGGATGATTATTTGAATCAGTTAAGAACCAGCTCAGACTGGTTTAAGCAGTTTTTTTCAGCAGTATGTTTCATATTTAAAGGGATAGTTCACCCAAAAATAAACATTCTGTCATTGTAACAAACATGTAAGAGAGTGAAACATGTATGTCAAACAAACACTGGATGATAAACTGAGGTTTAAACTGAATCATTCAACGCTGTGTGTGTGTGTGTGTGCTTATGGGCTAATTTCACTGAAACAGGAAATGCACACAAGTGAAGCACCCACAACTTCCTGCTATAGTGTCTCACCATGGTAACCTGCATCACAACACGTCATCTGCATCGACTGCATGAACCTGAACATCACTGACCTGCGGACTGACCCGTTTACCAGAAACAGCCCCGTGTTACACGCGTGTTCAGTCACTCCAGTCCTTCAGCATCTGAACCTGCAGTGAGACGGACAGCAATCACCCATCAGTCAAGCATTTATTAGATCAAAAATACTGGGAAAAAAATTAAAATATTATTCCAATTTAAAATAGCTGATGTGAATATCTGTTAAACTGTAACTTATTTCTGTGATCAAATCTGAATTTTCAGCATCATTACTCCAGTCTTCAGTGTCACATGATCCTTCAGAAATCATTCTAATATGCTGATTTGCTGCTCAACAAACATTTCTGATTATTAGCAATGTTGAAAACAGTTGTGCTGCACAATATTTTTGTGGAAACCGTCATACATTTTATTTTTCAGGATTCACAGATGAATAGAAAGTTAAAAAAAACAGCATTTATTTGAAATAGAAATCTACTGTAACCTTATAAATGTTTTTACTGTCACTTTTGATCAATTTAATGCATCCTTGATGAATAAAAGTGTTACACTTCATATCAGTTCTCAGAAGAGTTGATCTGTTCTGGTCTGATCTCAGCTCACAGCATCGGCTCTAAATAACACTGAAGCTCCATCTGTGATGTGAAGATGAATGAGGAGGCGGATGATATTCCTGTAAGTGACACTAGTGACAATCTCACACCAGCAGGGGTCTCCACACACACACACACACACACACACACACACACACACACTTCTGATTCACTGCTTCCACTAGTTTTGCTCTATATGGAGACAAACACAGACAAATATAACTCACATTACAGTCTGTGCCACTGTTTGTTTTCTGATTGTTTTCTGTTTTCTGATTGCCATCTCATTTATTTTAATTTTTTTTGTAACATTATAAATGTCTTTACTACCTCTTTTGATCAATTGAATGTGTCCATGCTGAATAAAGTATTGATTTCTTTGGCATCATTAAACAGTTAAACAGCACCTGCTCATAGAGGGCTGGTTCTGTAGTTCCACAGAAACAAACACACACCTGCAGCATGTGAACACACTGATGTGTGTGTGTGTGTGTGTGTGTGTGTGTGAACCAGTCGAGCCTGTCAGAAGCCGTGCGGGAATGAGATGTGTGTGGGCGACAGGAGGTGAAGCACAGCCGGATGTCAGTCATCATCAGTGTTGGGAAGGTTACTATGGAAATGTCATAGGTTACAGTTACAAGTTACTCTGTTTAAAATGTGATAAGTAGTGTAACTTTTCAATTACTTTATTAAAGTACTTATTACATTTGATTACTTTTTGATTACTTTTCTAAATTTCTAATATTTTGAACTGTTAATCATTTTGAAACATTTAAATCAGGCAGAGTTAAACTTACAGCATTCAACAAACATTACTTTCAAAACTTTCAAAATCCTTCATCATTTGAATTAAGATTATAAGTTATAAGTATTATATGTAAGGGATAATATACATCTTTATTTTGCAATAACAACTGGCTGGATGTACATTATCCCACTTATTACACAGTTGTTTACCACAAAAGTAAATAATTAGACACGAAACACTGATCTGAGTTAAAATATCTGAACGCAAAGCTTCCATGAAGAAATCAGTTGCTAGTAAACGGCAAGTTCAAACTAGACACACATTTTAGGGATATGGTGCAGTCACGCCACTTTAATTACACAACATTTCACCACATACATAATTAAGTACTAGTATGTACAGTAGTTATCTTATAATCCATTACAGTGTAAGAAATTGTATACATAATATTAAATTAGGTTTAATTTTTTATTAGCTAACCAAACGCAAAGCTTCCACCAAGAAAACTATCAAGTGTATAGCGCCGACTTAAGTTTCCTGGATGAGTCTGTGTTATCAGCTTTTTACCAGTTGTTATTGGGGAATAACATACATTGGAATGTCACAACCGACCAATCAGAATCAAGCATTTCACAGAGCCGTGTAATAATTTAATTTAAAGCACAACCACACAAATTCAGACTTAACGCCTCTTATTTACTTTGAGATCATTCTGAGATTAAATACAGATTTGAAATCATAGCAAGAAATAGTTTAATAGCTGTGATACTGGGTTTGAAATCAAATGTTTGCATAGTTATGACAGGAAACACTGGCATCTAACAATGCCTTGGAAAAAACAATTAATCTTAAAAAATGAAGTATATGCATAAACCCAAATAGGAAATAAAACAGTTATTGAATATGTGTCCTAAACTCCCGAAAGTTTATGAAAGGTCAATTAAGTTTTTTTAAAGTCAGATGTATCCCTTTTTCTAATCATTAATATTTTCAAAATTAACTAATTTAGTTACACATTATTTCTCAATAACTGTAACTAATTAAAATTACATTTATTTTGTAATTAAATTACGGAATTTCGTTACATGTAACTAGTTACTCCCCAACACTGGTCATCAGGTTAGTAGAGCTGCTTAGTTACTGTCCAACACACACACAAACACACACACACACACACACAGGTGTAAACCATCTTCAGTGTTTCTGCAGGTCTGTGGTGTTTTCTGTGGATCTAAAGCATTTTATGCTTCATGAATTACGGTCTGGTTCAAACACGACATGAACTGGAATCTGTATTCATGCGTATTTCATCTCTTTCTTCTGATAAACATGCGACGCCTCATGAGACCAAACATGAGCAGAATCTGAAGGAGAGCTGAATCACTGTATGTTGGTAACCTGTGTGTGAGTCACACTGATGTGTGTGTGTGTGTGTGTGTGTGTGTGTGTGTGTAGGAGCAGAATGTCCAGAACAGAGAAGGAGGAAGTGTGTCTTCTGCCTCATCACACACACACACACATACACACACTTCAGTTATGAATATGAGCGAGTGTGAAATGAATGTGGTACGAGAAGAACAAATGTGTGTGTTACTGTAAGATCACGTCTCAGCTGTTCATCACACAGTTTTGAGAAGAACCCGTTACCCACAATGCATCACTTACCGTAGTTTACTGTCTCAGAGTAACCATTTGCATGACATCGATGAGACGAACAGAGAAACACACATGTATTCTATGTGATCAGCACTTTTTATTCTCTTCCATTTCATCTGATTGTATTTGAAGTTATTGTTTTATTAACACTACTGGTAATATAGTACACTAATGCAAAACATGTAACAGCAAACAATGTTGATGTTAAAGGAATGGTTCAGCCAACAAGATGATTTGCTGTGGATCTACTCACCCTCAGGCCATCTGAGATTAGGATGAGTTTGTTTGCTCATCAGATTTGTAGAAATGTGTCATTCCATCACTGTCTCACCAGTGGATCCTCTGTAGTGAATGGGTGCCGTCAGAATGAGAGTCCAAACAGCTGATAAAAACATCACAATAATCCACAAGTAATCCACACCACTCCAGTCCATCAGTTCACATCTTGAGAAGACAAAAGATGAAACAAATCCATCAAGACGTTTTAACTAAAATATGAGTCCATAATCCATAATAACACTTCCTCCAGTGAAAAAGTGAATCAGGAGAGAAATCTGCACAGATCAAGCACAGTTTACAAGCCAAAACAGCACTAAACAATTATGTGGCTGGATTTTGATGTGAGAGACAACAGGAGATGGACTGTTTTTCACTTGAGGAAGTGTTATTATAAAGCTAATTAATGGCAGAAAGTGCAAATGCAATATTTCCCTGTAATAAAGCTGATCAATGATTTATCGACCACAACTGGATCAATTTCTGTCTTTCTCACTGTGAGATCAGCAATTCATTCATGAAGGAGATAAAGGCTGGTAATGGCCGTTGTGTTTGTGGACTCGAGGGATGCCATCGGCATATTCAGAGTTCATTGATCTGGAAGAAGGTCAAAGGTCAAAGTTCCCCGTTTAGACGGAGAGTAGAGCTCAGGGTCAATACGGCCTGATGGAGATTGAGCGCATTTGAATGTGACCGTCACGCCGGAGGTCAAGGGTCAGCCGGAGGTTGGGTCGACTGTCTGAAGGCCTTAATAAAGCCTAATGTGTCAATATTATATGACAGGCGTGTCGGATCTGAGATCACAACACCAGAAACACACCAGACTGAATTATTACCAGATGCGTCTGATGTGGATCGACTGCAATTAAATAAACCACAGATGATGAAATGATTCTTTCACTCATTCATATCATGTCAGTGTGATGAAGCATCTAAATGTGAGAAAATGTTTTGATAAATGTCCCAGTATTGTTTTTTCCATATAACAGTAGCCTGAGATTATGAATATAAGTCTCTTCATGTTTGATTATTCTGACGTGGAATCTGGATGCTGTTTTAACAATAATGAAGACTATTTAGATTTAAAAAAGAGAAAAAAAAATAGTTTTAAAAATAGTGTTAGTGTTCTGCAGAATCGAGAAAGAATTACAGGTTTTAATTAAAATTATGATAGAATGATAATTTGAACAATCCTTTTAAAGGGCAGCATTCAGAAGTGAAATCAGCAGACTTTTGTATCTTTACCAACACCAATAACCCATTAAACCATTTTAAATAAGCATCATGTTCAGACTGATACACTGTAAAAAATAAAAAACACAATTTGTTGAGTCAGCTTAAAATAATTTGTTACCCTGCTGCCTTAAAATTTTAAGTTCAGTCAACTAAAATAAGTTTCGTCAACTTGAAATGTTAAGTTGTACTAAGTAACAACTTAGATATTTGTGTTTGCTAAACTTAAGAGATGGGTAAGTAACCCAGCTGCCTTAAAATTTTAAGTTGATTCAACTCAAATGTCTAAGTTGTCACTTAGTATAATTTAACATTTCAAGTTGAATAAACTTTTTTTGAGTTGACTGAACTTAAAATTTTAAGGCAGCCAGGTTACAAATTATTTTAAGTTGACTCAACAAATTGTTTTTTGCAGTGTAGTTCAGCCCCAGATTCACGTGATTGGTCGAGTTAGTGATTGACAGGTCTGGGTTTGACTTCATGTCTTGTGAGCATCTTGTCTCGTTCAGTTTTCGTATCATCCTGTGAGAGAAGAACATGTTCAGTGTCATTAATATCTTCATCACACTGTAAAATGTGATTAGTTGACTTTACTTAGAAAAAGTGTGGAAACCGATTGCCTTAAAAAAAGTAAAGTGAAATAAGAATAGTATGTTGTACTGACAAATGCTTACTTAGTATAGTTTACTTATATAAGAGTTGTAGTAACTAACAAAGAACTGTTGGGGGTACTTGATTCTTTACTTTAGGTTTACTCTTGACTTAGTATAGCTACTCACTGACTCCCAGAGTGCATTGCGACATTAATAAATTAAGCAATTGCTTTGCTTTACTGTTGTTATTTGTATTTGCCAATTTCATTGGCTGTCTTCTGTCAGTAGTAGCACAACAAAAAACAAACAAAAAAGCTGATAAAATGGTTATTGATACAGTTAATAAAAATAAATAAAATTGAGCTGTTACCATTGCTGTGATTCACGTGCGGAATGTTGACGTCTGTGTGTGACTCACGTACATTACCACAAATATTAAAAGATTGTATCAACCCACTTAGAAGATTCTTATGGGGTTTATAAAAAACCCCTATGAAATTGTAAAAGATCATTAACCAAATACACAACCTAATGATTTATCATATATAGAATATAGGTCACTTTCTAAAAGCAATCTATTTATTACTTTTCTTTCTTTGAAATCAAATAACTGTGATTTCATATTACATTGCTGCATCAATAGAAAGAAAACTATAGTAATATAAACGAACTTCCAAGTGCCCAACCAAAAGTAACACTATTCACTTTAATGGATGAGTATTAAAAAAAAAAAAAAAACTTTTCAGGAAAATCAACATTAATTTATGAATTCAGCTTATGTGATGTTCTCTCAAATATTTCAGTTGTATTGAAAATTCAACATTCAAGATGACTTTAGGAAATGAGTGAATGCAAGTAGTGAATGAAAGAAAAAGTGAAAAGTGAAAAGTATACTAAAAATTGCCCCATCACAAAAACTTTCTTTTCTTCTTCTTCTGCTGCCTCTTACTGGTTTATTAATGTCATTGGTTTCTTTGTGGATACTTGAATAGTTTAAGTAAACATCACTTAAATGCAGAAATTAAATTGTTTTATTTGCCTTGAAAGTAGCTGTAACTTAAAACCTAGTAAATATAGCAACTAAGTAAAGATAACTAATTATATCTAAGTAAGGTAAACTATTGGGTTTTACAGTGCAGGAACAGTGAGTGAATCCAGAGTGAGTTCAGATCAGAATAACAGAAACACATTTATACAGTACATGATATTTAGCAAATCTCAAGTGCCTGATTTGTTATTTTGTTACATAAATGAACTAGTTTATCATCCAGCTCTTTATATAAAGTTGGTTATATAAGTACAGCAAATCTCAACTGCTTTATTGTTTATATTATCACAAATGTAAATCAATTATCATCCACCTCTAATCTCATAAATGTGACTATAAGGTACGAAGTGATAGTATACTTGATAGTACACTTTAGACATTCTACTAACTATATGTAACTACATGTCAACTAATTCTCATTAATTAGCAACTACATGTCTACTAACTCTCAGAGCAGACTGTTTGGTTAGGTTTAGGGTTAGTAGAATAAGTTGACATATACTTACAAAGTTTAGAAGAATATTAGAAGATATTAAGCAGACAGTCTACTAATACTCTAAAGACTAGATGACATGCAGTTGCAAAGTTACTTACTGTTAGCAGAATGTCTAAAGTGGACTATCAAAATAAAGTCTTACCGAAGAAGATATTAAGATATTATAAACATTAACATTAACACACACCTGCGGCTCATCCCTGTGATGGTTTGCTGCTCTCGTCCTCATGTAGGTCAGATGAGTGTGTGTGTGTGTGTGTGTGTGTATCAGTAAACACACTGCACTACTCCTGTCACACACACAATCACTCACATGTATATACATACACACACAGACAAACAAACAAACTTGAAAGTAATAGTTTATTTTTTTAATGCCATGCTAAACTATTTTTAGCACATTAAGAATTTTTAGAATGTGGGGTGACAAATGAAGTTCAGAAAGTTCAGGACTATTTTCCTTGAATGACATGAAATGCATGTTTTAAAACAGTGGAAGACAGACAAACAAAAAATTCTGGAAAGGTCTGGGGTTACATAAGGTGAATAATGACAATGATTTATTAACTGTGTGCAATTATTTGACATAATAATAATAATTTCTATTATGACTCATCAACACAGTTTCACTGATGATTTATTATAACTAATCCAAAACCCAGGATAGAGCGGCTGAGTGAATGTGGTCTGGACTGTGTGGATGAGGCTCATTGTGTCAGAGACGCTGTAGAAGGACAGAGTTCCTGCACTGTGATCCACAAACACTCCTATTCTACTGCTGATGGACTTTACAGGGAGAACAGTCTGTTTGTTATTGTGTCTGAATGAGTATCTGGAGGGAGAGCAGAACAAACTCCAGGACTGATCATTAAATCCAAAGAAACACTCATAACCCGATCCCTTCCTGCTGATGCTCTTATATGACACTGATATATCCACACCAATCCCACTCCACTGCAGCTCCCAGTAACAGCGTCCACACACACTCTCTCTACACAACACCTGACAATAATGATCAAATCTGTCTGGATGATCAGGATACGACTGATCTGTGTAAGTGTGAGTAATCACTCTGTTTCTTTCAGACAGACGGAGCCATGTATTCACTGTGTTCAGATCCAGAGTGAGCTGATGGGAATCTGATGGAGATAAAACACATCAGAATCAGGAATCATGAATCTGTTTGATGTTTTCATGTAGCTGAACTCTTCATGTTCAGTGTATCATCAGTGTGTCAGTACAGATGAGCAGATATCCTGTGCAAATCATCATTTACATCATCAATTATAAAACTCTTCTTTCACCTTCTACAGGAAGAACATGAACACACTCAGTGAGTTTTTCTGCTTGTTTTCTTACTGACTTACATTGTAGGAAGTCGTTCCTGGTCCAGAGAACAATGTTGGTGAATGTGACTGTGGAAATCAACAGACATGAACAGTGTGATTCTCATGATCCTGCATCCATTCCTAACACATTTCTAATATGATGTTCTCCATGATATGAGATGATGATGGACTCGTTTCTGAGAGCAGATGAATCTCCAGGACTTTACCTTTGTCTGAGATCTTCTTGAGCTCCTCTTTGCAGAAATCCTCCAGTTTGTCTCTCAGCTGATGGACAGATTCTCTCAGATCATCAAAAGAGACTAGAGAACTGAAGAGAACATCATTTCCGTCTGTAGATTCAGGAGGTGCTGAGAGAGACTGGAAACTCTACAGAAAACAGAAATCAAATCTCATCAGCTCCACACTTCACCCAATAACCTGCACCAACATCAGATTTGACTTGACTGATCTTTAGTAACTCAATCCAGCACTTTCACAGCATCAGCTTCATTCTTCTCATATTCATTATATCACATTAGAGCTACAGATTCTAGTATTTGACACTTACACTATATGTGAACTTTCTAGGAAATTGTTTGGATGATTAAACATCTGCTAAGAACATAAATGTCCATCTAACAGCTCCAGCACATCAATGGAGTCTCATTGTAGGGTTGAGTATATTTGCTCAGGAAAAGCAGCTCAAATTCTACGATTAGATTGACCATTATTTATAACTTTAGAGAAACTGAAACTTCACAAAGACCCTTAAGACATGCTCAGGTTTGGTTTAGTTTCTAATACAAACCAATACAATAAATTCATGTGTTACAGACAAATAAAAATCAGTTTTGTCAGGTCTGAAGATCATCTGATCCAATTAAAATGGGTATTACTCAGAATGACATCATAAATCAAAAGGAAAATGAGGTAAATACTGAAATGTGTGAAGTTTTGAACTGTTGGTGGCGCTAGTGGTGTTTGACAGATAAATATATCTTCCAGAAGAAAGAGCAGAGAGAAATGATTCCTAAGAGATTTCCAGAGCTGAAAACCATTTGTAAGCGGCGTCTCTTTCAGAAAAAGATGATCAGATGAGAGTCTGACTGATGATTATATAATAAGACACTGATGAAATGTTTCTCTGTGAGTCTCCTGTCACAGCAGGATGTGTCTCAAGTCCACTATGATGGTGTTCTTCTAGATCTGTGTTACCTGCAGGAACTGGATGTGATCCTGTGTGTGTGAAAGCTGCTCCAGCTCAGCGTCTCTCCTCCTCAGATCATTGATCTCCTGCTCCAGTCGCTCCAGTCGTCCTTCAGCTCGACTCACCGCTCGCTTTTCCTGATCTCTGATCAGCCGTATCAGCTCAGAGCGGCTTCTCTCAATGGAGCGGATGAGCTCAGTAAAGATCCTCTCACTGTCCTCCACTGCTGTCTGGGCAGAGCGCTGTTAGGACACACAGTGATTCAGGCTTCAGTGGGACTGAAAGAGACAAGAGAGTCTGAACTGAGACTGAGACAAACTTCTCTTCTTCTCCAGACTCACCTTATGAGACTCCACAGCCTCTCTCAGCTGCTGAAGATCTTTCTCTCTCTGCTGGATTCTCTGCTGGAACGTCTTCTGCGTCTCCTTCAGCTGCTTCTGCAGGACAAACAGATGATAGTGAAAGTCAGAGAAAACTACTGACACTAAATCAACATGTGAACAGATGAATCCAGTAAATGTGGAGCTGATAACTAATGACTGTAGATTCGAACTGAGGAATGAGAAGTGATGATCAATAACATCATTAATGAATTAACATTAAGATTAAGGCTTGTTTTACACTGCAAGTGTAAGAATCATTAAAAGTGAAACTGACACAGATGTGGAGTTTCACACTGACAGTGTTTCTGTTTTCTGTGTAATGAAGCTGCGGTTCTACACAGAAAATAAACAGATTATTGGATCATTACACTGAGTATTAACTTGATGGTTAGTTTTAAATACCTGTTTCTCTGTCCTCTGTGCTGCAGCTGATACAGTGTCGTGGTTTTTATGTTCATCAATCGTACACAGCACACATATACATTTCTGGTCAGTGCGACAGAAAACCTCAAGGATCTTCTCATGTGTCTGGCAGATCATCTCCTGCAGTCGTCCAGTGGCATCAGTCACATTGTGTCTCTTTCCTTTAAACAAACTCTCATGTTGTTCAAGGTGATTCTGACAGTAAGAGTTCAGACACATCAGACAGGACTTGATGGCTTTGTATTTTCTTCCAGTACAGACGTCACACTGCACATCTCCAGCTCCAGCGTAACAGTCAGCAGGAAGTTTGGTCTTCTTCAGTTTCTCCACCATTTCAGCCAAGATGGTGTTTCTAGCTAAAGCAGGTCTTGGACTGAAGGTCTGTCTGCACTGAGGGCAGCTGTAGCCTCTCAACTCATCCTCCTGTTCCCAGCAGTCTGTAATACAGCTCTTACAGTAACTGTGTCCACAGGGAATGGCCACTGGATCCTTCAGGAGATCCAGACACACTGAACACAAGAACTCCCTCTGATCCACCGAAATTCTGGCTTCTGCCATTTTACTGCATGAATACAGAGACACAAACACACAACAGCTCAACTACACTTCAGTTTCTCTGTCCCTGAAGTAATGAGTAGTAATTGATTCCTGGTTCTGTGTGTGAGTGACGTGTGTAAAACAGGTGTGTCTGTAAGTCTGTAAAGCAGGTTCCTCATTCCTGCCTCTGTAGAGTTCAGTTTTAACACACCTGTTTGTTATTAAAGTAAATGCAAAGAACTCGACTTGAATGGTGAACTAGATGTCAGCCTCAGACAAACACTCAAAGAATACAAGTTACAGAGAAGCAGGACCTTAAAGAACAGCCTTAAAAACTGCAGTAATACTGCTGTAACACTGAAGCCCAAAGTATACTTCAGCTGTCCGCATTTTGTGACATCCATGTGACGTAATTTTCATAATCAGAAGTGTCTGTGTATGTCTGTGCACACTGTCTGCTTGCAGCCCAATTTTTGTTACACATACAACAGCACAGGTGTGAGGTGAATGTTGAGACAGAACGAGTCTACTAGATGATACTGCGCATTTATCAAACTCATCCATCCACATTCATCCTCATTTGAGTTTACTGAACGTGGAAAGTGAAGTATATCCGGGACTTGAGTGTTTCAGAAGCAAGAAAGAGGAGGATACAAGCAGCACTTTATTAATAAAATCACAAGAGAAAATCTCAGCAATGGGAGACACTGACAGAAATCACAGTAAATCCAAAACAGAGCAAACAGGGGTGAAACAGACTGAAAGCAATTTTGAGCTCATGATCACAAGTGGGACTTATACACTTTGTGATAGCACACAATGACACCATGAGACCAGCTATGTCCTTATTTTTATCACGCTGTGCTCCCCGTCTATGTAATTCACAAACGCGTATAAATTATGCACAGTTCAATCAGATGAGTGACTTTTAAACCGATTCCGCTTTGAACATATGAGTCTGAACACCACTACTGAGAGTTTCTCATATTTTCAGTGTGTGAGATTGTCCTGTGTTGTTTTTGCTGACTCTTGAAGCTCCGCCCTCTTCTGGAAAGGGGGCCAGGAGCACCAGCTCATTTGCATTTAAAGGGACAAACACAAAAAAATCACGTTTTGGCTCATACTCTAAAAGTGGTCATTTTAACAAGCTATAAAAAAAACGACCTGTCAGGTATTTTGAACCAAAACTTGTCATACACACTCTGGAGACATCAGAGACTTATTTTACATCTTGTAAAAAAGGGCATAATAGCTCACCTTTAAGTTGAACCGCTTCAAGAACCTCACTACTGACAAATGTCAGAGAATCAGTGTTTTTATATCTGAAGTATTCCTGTACAACACAAACGTCCTACATGTGTCAATGCTTATTTATTTAATGTGAATTTCCCCTGCAAATTAAATAGTTACATATCATATTCATCACTGTAGTGAACATCAGATGAACATGATAAACATCAGACAGATGAGATCCTTAACATATATATTACAAATGACTTTCTGAAATCTGAATAAAGATTTATGCTTTGTATACACATATACCTTAATTCACCCTGTATTCACTGTTTATGTAATTATGTTGTTTTATTGTTTTAACTTGTACAGTAGGCTAACTGCAAATGTTTCAACAATGATTTCATTAACAGTATGCATTTTGAAGCAGTTAATGATTTAAACGTTGTTAAATTAATAATGAATTCACTGATAGTTCAGACAGATTTTACCCATTTTGGAGTCATACACCTTGTGGGTTTTGTTCAGTTAGGCTTATTAAATTCAATAAAACTGTTACTAAAACTGTTTTAATTACACTGACCAAAATTATAAACAACACTTTTGTTTTTGCCCCCATTTTTTAATGAGCTGAACTCAAAGATCTAAGACTTTTTCTATGTACACAAAAGGTTTATTTCTGTCAAATATTGTTCATAAATCTGTCTAAAAGGAGAAGTGCTCACTAACACAGATTTAGACAGATTTGTGAACAATATTTGAGAGAAAAGTGCTGTTTATAATTTTGGACAGTGTAGTTTGAATAAACAAATATATTTATGTGCATTAATTTCTAATTGTTTGGTTACTGGCAGCTTTGTCCTGCCAGCCGCTATTAAGCTATGAGTTTATGGCTATAAGTTCCCCACCACTCTCACTGTAAGGAAATGTATTTTATTATTGTGAATATATTCTTATAAATTTGTCAAGCACAGTTTCTTACTTTGTAGTGATGGGTTTTATCAAGTTTCTTAGGGTTTTTCCTTTCAGCTCTGCCCAAACCTGACAAATGGCTTCACAGACTGAAGGACACAAGAGGACAACTCATCTTTACTGTTTTTTATTTTACTTCTGTTTGCAAAGGCTTCGCAAAGCAATAGTAGAAGCAATGGTACATTAGCTTACAATTGCAGTAGTTGAAGTAGAAGAAGGTTGATAACCTTTAAAATGAGATACAAACACAAAATAGGTATTAGTACAAATAAAGATAATATTTAAACTAATATTTCACTCAGTCTTACAACGTTTATGCAATAACTGTTTTATAAAAGCAATAAGCCCTGTGAAGCTGTGGTTTACAGTGAATTTATAAGACCTAGAGGGTTAAAAAACAAACAAACAAACAAAAAACAACAACTCATTCTACGTGATTTATAAGCCTGTTTCCTCATGAGGACCTAAAAAATGTCCCTACAAGGTCAAAATTTACTGGTATTACCATCCTTGTGGGGACATTTGGTCCCCATAACATGATAAATACCAGGTACACACACACACACACACACACACACACAAAACTATTTGTTCATTTTTAAATGTCATGCTAAATGATGTGTCTTACATTAAGCACAACGATGAGACCAATGAAGTTTAAAAAAATTACAAGAGATTTTACCTTGAATGACATGAAATTGCTTGTAGAATAATATGAGTTATAACAACTTGAAATTTCATGTCATTTAGATGTTTTAACACAAATTATTAACAAGCTGTGACTTGAAAATAATAATTTTTACAGTTAACAATTAAATACGTTTAACATTTAAATCCATGACAATAAAAAAAAAACAGAAGACAAAAGAACTACACAATCTATGTAAGGTGAATAATGAAAATGATTTACTGAGTGTGTGTCATCATTTGAATTGAAAGTTAATTTTGAGAGTAATAGTAAAAAATAATGATGTGACACTACATTAAAAACTAAATGACTGATTTCATTAACACAAACAGAGAAAAGCACAGAAACACATGGTCACTCAGCAGGACTCACACACACACTGATCTTACCGTCTATATGAGGATTTATTACACACATTTATTCTGACGTTATTTCACTGACAGAAGTTCAGCTGCAGTATTAATGTCATGAAGAGAAAAGAAGAGACTCTATAACATCTCACTGTTACTGATTCATCGTCAGCTCAAAGCATTATGGGTAGAATCTCTCATCAATCTATTCTGATTCGTCAACACAGTCTCACTAATCCAGAACCAACCCAAAACCCAGGATAGAGCGGCTGAGTGAATGTGGTCTGGACTGTGTGGATGAGGCTCATTGTGTCAGAGATGCTGTAGAAGGACAGAGTTCCTGCACTGTGATCCACAAACACTCCTACTCTACTGCTGATGGACGTCACAGGGACATCAGTCACTATGTTATTGTGTCTGAATGAGTAACTGGAGGGAGAGCACTCCAAACTCCACGACTGATCATTAAATCCAAACCAACACTGTTTACCCAATCCCTTCCTGCTGATGCTCTTATACGACACTGATATACACACACCAAAATCTCCACTCCAATCAATCTCCCAGTAACAGCGTCCACACACACTCTCTCTACACAACACCTGACGCCACACATCAAATCTGTCTGGATGATCAGGATACGACTGATCTGTGTAAGTGTGAGTAATCACTCTGTTTCTTTCAGACAGACGGAGGCGTTTATTCAGTGTGTTCAGATCCAGAGTGAGCTGATGGGAATCTGATGGAGATAAAACACATCAGAATCAGGAATTATGAATCTGTTTGATGTTTTCATGTATCTGAACTCTTCATGTTCAGTGTATCATCAGTGTGTCAGTACAGATGAGCAGATATCCTGTGCAAATCATCATTTACATCATCAATTATAAAACTCTTCTTTCAGCTTCTACAGGAAGAACATGAACACACTCAGTGAGTTTTTCTGCTTGTTTTCTTACTGACTTACATTGTAGGCAGTCGTTCCTGGTCCTGGGAACAATGTTGGTGAATGTGACTGTGGAAATCAACAGACATGAACAGTGTGATTCTCATGATCCTGTATCCATTCCTAACACATTTCTAATATGATGTTCTCCATGATATGAGATGATGATGGACTCGTTTCTGAGAGCAGATGAATCTCCAGAACTTTACCTCTGTCTGAGATCTTCTTGAGCTCCATTTTGCAGAAATCCTCCAGTTTGTCTCTCAGCTGATGGACAGATTCTCTCAGTCCATCAAAAAAGACGAGAGAACTGAAGAGATCATCATTTCCGTCTGTATATTCAGGAGGTGCTGAGAGAGACTGGAAACTCTACAGAAAACAGAAATCAAATCTCATCAGCTCCACACTTCACCCAATAACCTTCACCAACATCAGATTTGACTTGACTGATCTTTAGTAACTCAATCCAGCACTTTCACAGCATCAGCATCAGCATGTCATCGTAACTGACTTGAGTGGGCAAATGCTCACATTCGATGGCATCTGGTACTTTAGAGAGGTGTTCTCTTCATGGATGAATCCAGGTTTTCCCTGTACAGGGCAGATGGCAGACAGCGTGTATGGCATCGTGTGGGTGAGCGGTTTGCTGATGTCAACGTTGTGGATCGAGTGGCCCATGGTGTTGGTGGGGTTATGGTATGGGCGGGCGTATGTTATGGACAACGAACACAGGTGTACACAGGACACCCTTCCAGACCCCCCAATACAGTGAAACTGCACATTGTAGATTGGCCTTTTATCGTGACCAGCCTAAGGCACACCTATTCAATAATCATGCTGTCTAATCAGCATCTTGATATGCCGGCAAAGGAGAAGTGCTCACTAACACAGATTTAGACAGATTTGTGAACAATATTTGAGAGAAATAGGACTTTTGTGTACATAGAAAAAGTCTTAGATCTTTGAGCTTAGCTCATGAAAAATGGGGGCAAAAACAAGTGTTGTGTTTATAATTTTAGTCAGTGTATAATAAGACACTGATGAAATGTTTCTCTGTGAGTCTCCTGTCACAGCAGGATGTGTCTCAAGTCCACTATGATGGTGTTCTTCTAGATCTGTGTTACCTGCAGGAACTGGATGTGATCCTGTGTGTGTGAAAGCTGCTCCAGCTCAGCGTCTCTCCTCCTCAGATCATTGATCTCCTGCTCCAGTCGCTCCAGTCGTCCTTCAGCTCGACTCACCGCTCGCTTTTCCTGATCTCTGATCAGCCGTATCAGCTCAGAGCGGCTTCTCTCAATGGAGCGGATGATCTCAGTAAAGATCCTCTCACTGTCCTCCACTGCTGTCTGTGCAGAGCGCTGTTAGGACACACAGTGATTCAGGCTTCAGTGGGACTGAAAGAGACAAGAGAGTCTGAACTGAGACTGAGACAAACTTCTCTTCTTCTCCAGACTCACCTTATGAGACTCCACAGCCTCTCTCAGCTGCTGAAGATCTTTCTCTCTCTGCTGGATTCTCTGCTGGAACGTCTTCTGCGTCTCCTTCAGCTGCTTCTGCAGGACAAACGGATGATAGTGAATGACACAGAAAACTGCTGACACTAAATCATCATGTGAACAGATGAATCCAGTAAATGTAGGGTGAGGTTTAAAGGTTTAAAGGTTACTTCTCTGAACTCGAGAACTGATAATCGATTACAATCATGAAATATGAATTATGATGAAGCATAGAGTGTCAGCAATATTTCATCAGTGTCTAGTTTTAAATACCTGTTTCTCTGTTCTCTGTGCTGCAGCTGATACAGTGTCGTGGTTTTTATGTTCATCCATCATACACAGCACACATATACATTTCTGGTCAGTGCGACAGAAAACCTCAAGGATCTTCTCATGTTTCTGGAAGATCATCTCCTGCAGTCGTCCAGTGGCATCAGTCACATTGTGTCGTTTTCCTGAGCGAAACTCCTCATGATGGTCAAAATGAACTTGACAGTAAGACTTCAGACTCACCAGACAGGACTTGATGGCTTTGTATTTTCTTCCAGTACAGACGTCACACTGCACATCTCCAGCTCCAGCGTAACAGTCAGCAGGAAGTTTGGTCGTCTTCAGTTTCTCCACCATTTCAGCCAAGATGGTGTTTCTAGCTAAAGCAGGTCTTGGTCTGAAGGTCTGTCTGCACTGAGGGCAGCTGTAGACTCTCATCTGATCCTCCTGATCCCAGCAGCCTGTAATACAGATCTTACAGTAACTGTGTCCACAGGGAATGGCCACTGGATCCTTCAGGAGATCCAGACACACTGCACACAAGAACTCATTCTGATCCACTGAAATTCTGGCTTCTGCCATTTTACTGCATGAATACAGAGACACAAACACACAACAGCTCAACTACACTTCAGTTTCTCTTTCCCTCAACTGCTCAGTTGAAATAGTTTCCTGGTTCTGTGTTTGAGAGAAGTGTGTAAAACAACAGTTTCAACACTCCTGACTGTTTTAAATTAAACACAAAGACCTTGAAACTAGTTGAGTTTTATGATTATAGGCCTATGATACATTCCCTACCATTCTCACTGTAAGGAAATGCACAATTGTATTATTGTAAATACAATTGTGTTGTGTAAATACAATACATACATTGCTCGAGAAGAATGTCTCCAAAGAAATTTGGATGTGAGGGAAAGATATCCTTGTTCAGCTTCCCAAAGAACCCAGGATTATGTAAACATTGGATGAAGTATGTTTTTCCGGGGCAGCAACACATTTTCACAAGTGTGTTTGTTTGTTCCCATCATTTCAGTGATGAATATTTTATAAACAAGGCCCAGATTTGCACATCGTTTGATACTGAAAGATGGAGTGGTCTCAGCGATAAAAGATCCTGGTCATGAGTCAGAACTGCAGGTGGTAAGTGAAAAATTTCTGATGCATAAAGCTGTATATTTCTTTAATAAATCTGATAAATCTGAAGACTCTTTGAAGATATGAATGATGCAGTACTATTCTATAGGTACTCAAGATTAACATGAGATCATGAACTAACATGAGTCATTAACATGAGTCAAAACTCTGTGTAATGTAAAGTTTGACCAACTAGGAGTTAGCAAAGAGGTAATCAGTCTTATTTTTGTATTCAACTTTGACTTATCTATGTAATCTATTTAATGTAATTGAATTAAAAAATTATGGCCAGTCTTGAAGAAAAAAAAATAGATGACCAATTTATAAGACTAATCTAAACCTTTTTATAAAATCTTCCTTGGTCATGCTCAAGCTCTCCCATTCTTACTGCCCTTGATGGTGGGGTGGCTAATGGGTATGTGGAGATAACACTGCCAGGAGAATGGAGAATCTGTTCTCAGGTGGGAAACCCAGGCAGACCTATTCGCTTCCCAGGAATCTTCCCATTGCCAGCTGTTTTCTGACCTGATGCCCCTCACGACAGCCCCTCCCTGGCAGATTCTTCTGGGGAAGAACTTCCTTTCGTAGAGGTGGGCACCGTATAGCACCTGCATCTATATCTGTGGAACCTCCACGTGTGACTCCTGGATGGCACAGTGAAGACTTAAGTGGCCAATCACAGGTAGTGACAGACATGATCACTCAGATCAGAGCCGGCTCTACCAAGCAGGCTTATGCACTGAAGTGTAGCCTGTCTGTTAAGTTGTGTTGTGTGAAGTTTTGTGCTTTCCTTTCTGCAAGAGAGGTTGGAGTGGAGGTTGTCCACCTCTACCTTGAAAGTGTACATTGCCGCCATTGCAGCACATCATGACGAAGTAGGCAGCAGGTCCATGTAGAAGCATGATCTGGTAATCAGGTTCCTGAGTAGCGCTTGGAGGTTAAACTCTCTAAGACCGCAACTCATCCCCATGTGGGACCTCTCTATGGTCTTCTGAGACACTTGAGTCAGATGAGCTTAAGATTCCATCTATTTTTTTATCTCCTGGTTAAGCTAGTTTCCCCTTGTGTGTTGGGTAGAAACAGGTAATAGACAGAAGAACTCTGTCTCTGTGTCTCACTTGCACTGCCATGCAAGTGCCTTATCTGCTCTTCCAAAGAGTCCCCAGTTGATGAACCCTGTCTGGAGTTCCTTCAGCAACCTACGGCAGTCTGACTCAGTGGAGCAGTCTGGTGCCAGTTCCAGTAATTGAGTTGTATGCCTGTTAGTTTAGCACCTGTAGTGGGCTACGTGCCCATATGTGAGATTCCCTTTGGGTATCCCTGTATGTGTATTTTGCGATGGTATGGTTTCCCTGATGGTAAACCTGTCTTTCCCTTTACAAAATTCCTTCTGTCTGACCCTGCATTGGTAGTAGTTCCATCTGTACTCAGGTAGGACCTACTGCAGTGGTTCATGCCATATGTAGTACTGTCCTGTCAGTTAGTCCATATGTGTATTCTCTAGCACACTTCTACTTGCCAGCACCTGCATCGCCAAATCTCGTAGCACAGTTCAATGGTTGTGTTGCTTTCAATAGCGACCCCATACGTCAATATCAATGTAGCATTAAATGTGACTGACTAAAAGGGAACATCTTGGTTATGTATGTAGGCCTCCATCCTGCCCTCAACCTTGAATGACCAGAACGTGCTCTTAGTCCCTCAGCACAAACCTGAATGAGTGGATCTTAAATGCCCATATGTAGGGGGGAATGAATGGACAAGTAAATTCCACTTGCCAATGTTCATTAGCCATTTCTCTCTCTACTCAGAGGTGAATGGGCTCCCAAATGAGACCCCAAACATCAGAATTGACTTAACTAATTAAAAATCTCTGTTCCCATTCTAACAAAGGTTACATAAATAATTGAAATGTTTCTATCCCCTTACTCAAGTCAAGTCAAGTCAAGTCAAGCTTTATTGTCATTCTGCTACATGTGTGGACATATAGTAGAACGAGATGTCGTGTCTCACAGGACCACGGTGCTACATACTAGTTAACCATAATATAAACATACAACAGTACACGAATAAGAAAAGCAATTACAGACTTATACAACAGTTAACCATTTGACTATACATATACTGTAAATACTATAACGATAGTAAATAATTGACTACACATACAAAACTGAGACAACAAAAACTTTACATAAGTACCGTACATGACGTTTTACAAAAGACACATCTGTACATGAAATTGTGCAAAATAGATATTTTGTGCATTAAATTGTGCAGAAGAGAGATTTTGAGGGAGGCAGCTAATCCGATTGAGTCTTTGTAGCAGCAAGTGTTTATAGAAAGTGTCTAATGTACATAAGTGTGTTACTACAAGTGGTTTGTATAGCCCACTCACCTGTGTGTAACACACTCAGAATTGCACTTTGAAAGATTGTCAGCAGTTTTAATGAGTTGGGGGGAGGAGGCTGAGGTTTTCATGGTTTCAGAGGGTTACAGGGAGATTGGAGTTAAGGACTCTCACAGCCTGGGGGAAAAAGCTGTTGAGAAATCTGACAGAGCGAGCTTTGATACTTCGGTACCTTCTACCTGATGGCAGGAGCTGGAAGAGATTGTGGGAGGGATGGGTGGGGTCCTTCACGATGCTGGAGGCCTTGCTAGAGCATCGTGCAAGGAAAATGTCCAGGATGGAGGGGAGAGGGGCACCGATGATCTTTGCAGCTGTGTTCACTGTCCGCTGTAGGGTCTTGCGGTCAGCAGCACTGCAGTTTCCGTACCAGACAGTGATGCAGCTGGTCAGCACACTCTCAATGGTGCCCCTGTAGAAAGTGGTGAGAATGGGTGGAGGGAGACTTGCCCTTTTCAGCCGGCGGAGAAAGTGGAGGTGCTGTTGGCCCTTCTTGTTGAGCGACATGACGTTGGTGGACCAGGTAAGATCCTCTGTAATGTGCACCCCCAGGAATTTAGTGCTGCTGACTCTCTCCACAGTTGAGCTGTCGATGGTCAGTGGGGGGTGGTCAACAGAGTTTCTTCTGAAGTCCATCACAACCTCTTTTGTCTTACTCGCATTGAGGGACAGATTGTTAGCGCCACACCATTCAGCCAGCTGAGCTACTTCCTCTCTGTAGTGTGTTTCATCGTTGTTGCTGATGAGACCTACCACAGTCGTGTCATCAGCGAACTTGATGATGTGGTTGGAGCTGAACTTGGCAGTGCAGTCGTGGGTCAGCAGCGTGAAGAGCAGCGGGCTGAGAACACAGCCCTGTGCTCAGTGTGGTAGTGCTGGAGGTGTTGCGGCCGACACGGACTGACTGGGGTCTACCAGTTAAGAAGTCCAGGATCCAGTTACAGAGAGAGGTGTTTAGGCCCAGCAGGTTTAGTTTGTGGATGAGCTGCTGAGGGATTATTGTGTTGAATGCTGAGCTGAAATCAATAAACAGCATTCGAACATAAGAGTCTTTCTGTTCCAGGTGGGTGAGAGCTAGGTGGAGAGTGCTGGATATTGCATCGTCCGTGGAGCGGTTTGGACGGTATGCAAACTGGAATGGGTCCATCATGTTTGGGAGACTGGCCTCTATGCCTAATGTCTTATATTTTAGATGTTCAAAAAAGATAACTCTGTATGATTTCTGATCATTTCGAATGATTCTTTCCACATGGAGAGTGAAATGTCCCAAAAAGGTCACCATAATGCAGGGAATACCAGGACCACACACACACACACACATTGGGTTTCCATGTTTTATAGTGTTAATGGTTTTATCTCCTTACCCTAAACCCCCTTAACGCCTTAAAAAATACAGGCATTTACAGATTCTCAAAACACTTCATGATGTGTGATTTATACTTTTTTTTTTTCCGCATGGGGACCAAAAAATGTCCCCTTAAGGTCAAAATTTACTGGTATTACAATACTTGTGGGGACTGGACACACTCAAACACACACACACGCTCACACACATACTCTTTTTCTCACACACACATCAATACACACACAACACACATTAAACTTTTAGTGCATTTGTTTAATGTCATACTAAACAATATTTCTCACATTAAGCTTATAAAGGGGTGTTTTCTTCCAGTACAGGCGTCACACTGCACATCTCCAGCTCCAGCGTAACAGTCAGCAGGAAGTTTGGTCTTCTTCAGTTTCTCCACCATTTCAGCCAAGATGGTGTTTCTAGCTAAAGCAGGTCTTGGTCTGAAGGTCTGTCTGCACTGAGGGCAGCTGTAGACTCTCATCTGATCCTCCTGATCCCAGCAGTCTGTAATACAGATCTTACAGTAACTGTGTCCACAGGGAATGGCCACTGGATCCTTCAGGAGATCCAGACACACTGCACACAAGAACTCCCTCTGATCCACCGAAATTCTGGCTTCTGCCATTTTACTGCTTGAATACAGAGACACAAACACACAACAGCTCAACTACACTTCAGTTTCTCTGTCCCTGAAGTAATGAGTAGTAATTGATTCCTGGTTCTGTGTGTGAGTGACGTGTGTAAAACAGGCGTGTCTGTAAAGGAGGTTCCTCTTTAGCCCGATTCGGATGGGACTAATTTTCTAAATGACGTTGTAGTTACAGGTCTTATGACCCGACATCTGTGATTACAAGTACATTGCATTTTGCATTGCATGCTTAATGTTCATAAGGGGACATATGTAACTAAAACATTACGTAATTGAGTGCAGAAATGAAGGTGAATAATCTTACCTGATGTTAATATTTTTGTAGCCAGTCTTAACAGTTTACGTGATCTGGCTCCTTTATCAAATGTATTGATTTTATTTTATTGATTTATTATTATTATTATTATTTATTTGTATTTTTTATTTTTATTTCTGTGCCAGGAGGCAAACTCATCTTTAACCATAATGAATAGCATGCAAATCCGCATGGTAACTTAGAGTGTCTGTGGTAATTCAAGTTGGTCAAAACACACAAGAAAACGCATAGTAAAAGAAATATATCATCAGCAATCACAGATGCATTCAGACAGGATTAGATTTCTCAGAGGATCACTGAGTTTACTGAAAAACAGTAGGAACCCAGTGTGCCTGTAGCTTTCTCTATCTCTGTTTTATCACATGATCGAAAGTCTAAGGCCTTCTCAAGCCGAACGGCTGACCCATCTAATCTGCGGCCTATTATTAGTCAAACTAAGACTGCTGTGGGGACAAAAAGCAAGGCCATCAAGTTAGCATTTTTAAACATTCGCTCACTAAAAAATAAATAGTTTCTGATCAATGACTTAATAACCACAAACAATCTAGATTTTATGTTTTTAAACGATGTCTAGAACACAGCTGCAGTGCAACAGTCCTCAGTGAAACAGCCCCTCCTAACTTTACTTCATGAGTGTCTGCAGAGCTGTTAGGAGAGGTGGAGGTGTAGCTGCTCTATTTAAAGATGTCTATCAATGCAAGCGTCATTTGGTCAGTATTTGTCTTTTGAATATCTAGGGATTGTGCTGAAAAGTGCTCCATGCATTCTATTTATCATTATTTACAGGCCTCCAAAATACCCTTTGGCCTTTGTTGAGGAGTTCACAGAACTGTTATCAATGATTTCCTCAGAGTTTGACTGTTTTGCTATTGCAGAGGATTTTAATATTCACATAGAAAATGCAGAAATCAAAACCACAAAAGAAATAATAACTGTTTTAAACACTTTTGATCTGATTCAGCATGTGCATGGACCCACACACAATCGTGGACACACTCTTGATTTACTCATTAGTAAGGGGCTAAACATTTCATCCATTGTCATTAAGGACGTAGCAC